>JAHIAM010004033.1:0-52027 GCA_021605205.1 Aegilops longissima | reverse complement strand
CAATGGATTTAGATGGTGCCCTATTTAAAGTGAATGCAGCTATCTCTAATGCATAACCCCAAAACGATATTGGTAAATCGGTAAGAGACATCATTGATCGCACCATATCAAAATAAAGTACGGTTATTCTGACGTTCGGACACACCATAACGTTGTGGTGTTCCAGCGTGAGCTGTGAAACTATTCCACATTGTTTTAATTGAAGACCAAACTCGAACTCAAATATTCATCTCCACGATCAGATCGCAGAAACTTCATTTTCTTGTTACGATGATTTTCCACTTCACTCTGAAATTCTTTGAACCTTTCAACTATTTCAGACTTATGTTTCATCAAGTAGATATACCCATATCTGCTCAAATCATCTGTGAAGGTCGAAAAATAACGATACCCGCCACGAGCCTTAATACTCATTGGTCCGCATACATCAAGATGTATTATTTCCAACAAGTTTGTTGCTCGTTCCATTGTTCCGAAGAACGGAGTTTTAGTCATCTCGCCCAAAGGCACGATTTCGCAAGCATCAAATGATTCATAACCAAGTGATTCCGAAAATCCATCTTTATGGAGTTTCTTCATGCGCTTTACACCGGTATGACCCAAACGGCAGTGCCACAAATAAGTTGCACAATCATTATTAACTTTGCGTCTTTTGGCATCAATATTATGAATATGTGTATCACTACGATCGAGATCCAACAAACTATTTTCATTGGGTGTATGACCATCGAAGGTTTTATTCATGTAAACAGAACAACAATTATTCTTTGACTTTAAATGAATAACCGTATCGCAATAAACATGATCAAATCATATTCATGCTCAACGCAAACGCCAAATAACATTTATTTAGGTTTAACACTAATCCCGAAAGTATAGGGAGTGTGCGAAGATGATCATATCAATCTTGGAACCACTTCCAATACACATCGTCACTTCACCCTCAACTAGTCTCTGTTTATTATGTAACTCTGTTTGAGTCACTAATTTTAGCAACCGAACAAGTATCAAATACTCAGGGGCTACTATAAACACTAGTAAGGCACACATCAATAACTCAGTATATCAAATATACCCTTGTTCACTTTGCCATCCTTCTTATCCACCAAATATTCAGGGCATTTCCGCTTCCGGGACCATTTCCTTTGCGATTAAGCACTCAGTTTTAGGCTTTGGTCCAGCTTTGGTCTTCTTCACGGGAGTGACAACTTGTTTGCCATTCAGCTTGAAGTTTCCTTTCTTTCCCTTTGCCCAATTCTTGAAACTAGTGGTCTTGTCAATCATCAACACTTGATGGTCTTTTCTTGATTTCTACCTTCGTCGATTTCAGCATCACGAAGAGCTTGGGAATCGTTTTCGTCATCCCTTGCTTTATAGTTCATCACAAAGTTCCAGTAACTTGGTGATGGTGACTAGAGAACTCTGCCAATCACTATCTTATCTGGAAGATTAACTCCCACTTGATTCAAGTGATTGTAGTACTCAGACAATCTAAGTACTTGCTCACTAGTTGAGCAATTCTCCTCCATCTTTTAGCTATAGAACTTGTTGGAGACTTCATATCTCTCAACTCGAGTATTTGCTTGAAATATTAACTTCAATTCCTGGAACATCTCATATGGTCCATGACGTTCAAAACGTCATTGAAGTCCCGATTCTAAGCCGTTTAAGCATGGTGCACTAAACTATCGAGTAGTCATCTTTTTGAGCTAGCCAAACGTTCATAACGTCTGCATCTGCTCCTGCAATAGGTTTGTCACCTAGCGGTGCATCAAGGATATAATTATTCTATGCAGCAATGATGATAAACCTCAGATCACGGATCTAATCCGCATCATTGCTACTAACATCTTTCAACATAATTTTTCTCAAGGAACGCATTAAAATTCAACGGAACAACAACATGAGCCATCTATCTACAGTAAACATAGACAAGCAAAATACTATCAGGTACTAAGTTCATGATAAATTTAAGTTCAATTAATCATATTACTTAAGAACTCCCACTTAGATAGACATCCCCCTAATCTTCTAAGTGATCACGTGATCCATATCAACTAAACCATGTCCGATCATCACGTGAGATGGAGTAGTTTCAACGGTGAACATCAATATGTTGATCATATCTACTATGTGATTCACGCTCGACCTTTCGGTCTCCGTGTTCCAGGCCATATCTGTTATATGCTAGGCTCGTCAAGTTTAACCTGAGTATTCTGCGTGCGCAACTGTTTTGCACCCGTTGTATTTGAACGTAGAGCCTATCACACCCGATCATCACGTGGTGTCTCAAAGACGAAGAACTTTCACAACGGTGCATACTCGGGAGAACACTTCTTGATAATTTTAGTGAGAGATCATCTTAAAATGCTACCGTCAATCAAAGCAAGATAAGATGCATAAAGGATAAACATCACATGCAATCAATATAAGTGATATGATATGGCCATCATCATCTTGTGCTTGTGATCTCCATCTCCAAGCACCGCCATGATCACCATTGTCACCGGCGCGACACCTTGATCTCCATCGTAGCATCATTGTCGTTACGCCATCTATTGCTTCTACGACTATCGCTACCGCTTAGTGATAAAGTAAAGCAATTACAGGGCGTTTGCATTTCATACAATAAAGCGACAACCATATGGCTCCTGCCAGTTGCCGATAACTTCGGTTACAAAACATGATCATCTCATACAATATAGCATCACGTCTTGACCATATCACATCACAACATGCCCTGCAAAAACAAGTTATACGTCCTCTACTTTGTTGTTGCAAGTTTTACGTGGCTGCTACGGGCTGAGCAAGAACCGTTCTTACCTACGCATTAAAACCACAACGATAGTTCGTCAAGTTAGTGCTGTTTTAACCTTCGCAAGGACCGGGCGTAGCCACACTCGGTTCAGCTAAAGTGAGAGAGACATACACCCGCCAGTCACCTTTAAGCACGAGTGCTCGTAACGGTGAAACCAGTCTCGCGTAAGCGTACGCGTAATGTCGGTCCGGACCGCTTCATCTCACAATACCGCTGAGCCAAAGTATGACATGCTGGCAAGCAGTATGACTTGTATCGCCCACAACTCACTTGTGTTCTACACGTGCAAACAACATCAACGCATAAAAACAGGCTCGGATGCCACTGTTGGGGAACGTAGTAATTTCAAAAATTTCCTACGCACACGCAATATCATGGTGATGCATAGCAACGAGAGGGGAGAGTAATGTCCACGTACCCTCGTAGACCGTAAGCAGAAGCGTTAGAACAACGCGGTTGATGTAGTCGTACGTCTTCACGGCCCGACCGATCAAGCACCGAAACTACGGCACCTCCGAGTTCTAGCACACATTCAGCTCGATGGCGTCCCTCGAACTCCGATCCAGCCGAGTGTCGAGGGAGAGTTCCGTCGGCCTGACGACGTGGTGGCGATCTTGATGTTCTACCGTCGCAGGGCTTCGCCTAAGCACCGCTACAATATTATCGAGGAGGACTATGGTGGGGGGGGGGGGGCACCGCGCACGGCTAATAGATCTCAAGGATCAATTGTTGTTGTGTCTCTGGGGTGCCCCCTGCCCCCATATATATAGGAGCAAGGGGGGAGGCGGCCAGCCTATGGAGGAGGTGCGCCAAAGGGGGAGTCCTACTCCCACCGGAGTAGGACTCCTCATTTCCTGTAGGAGAAGGAAAGAGGAGGAGTAGGACTCCTCCTTTCCTTGTTGGAGAAGGAAAGAGGAGGAGAGGAGAAGGAAAAGTGGGCTGCCCCTTTGTCCAATTCGGACCAGAGGGTGGGCGCAGGCCTCCTTCCTTTGACCTCTCTCCTCTATTCCCGTATGGCCCAATAAGGCCCATATACTCCCGGCGAATTCCGTAACTCTCCGGTACTCCAAAAATACCCGAATCACTGGAACCTTTCCGAACTCGAATATAGTCGTCCAATATATCGATCTTTACGTCTCGACCATTTCGAGACTCTTCGTCATTTCCGATCTCATCCGGGATTCGAACTCCTTGGTACATCAAAACTCATAAACTCATAATATAAATGTCATCGAAACCTTAAGCGTGCATGGACCCTACGGGTTCGAGAACTATGTAGACATGACCTAGAACTATTCTTGGTCAATAACCAATAGCGGAACCTGGATGCTCATATTGGCTCCTACATATTCTACGAAGATCTTTATCGGTCAAACCGCATAACAACATACGTTGTTCCCTTTGTCATCGGTATGTTACTTGCCCGAGATTCGATCGTCGGTATCCAATACCTAGTTCAATCTCGTTACCGGCAAGTCTCTTTACTCGTTATGTAATGTATCATTCTGTAACTAACTCATTAGCTACATTGCTTGCAAGGCTTATAGTGATGTGCATTACCGAGAGGGCCCAGAGATACCTCTTCGACAATCGGAGTGACAAAACATAATCTCGAAATACGCCAACCCAACATGTACCTTTGGAGACACCTGTAGTACTCCTTTATAATCACCCAGTTACGTTGTGACGTTTGGTAGCACCAAAGTGTTCCTCCGTAAACGGAGTTGCATAATCTCATAGTTACGGGAACATGTATAAGTCATGAAGAAAGCAATAGCAACATACTAAGCGATCAAGTGCTAGGCTAACGGAATGGGTCAAGTCAATCACATCATTCTCCTAATGATGTGATCCCGTTAATCAAATGACAACTCATGTCTATGGCTAGGAAACTTAACCATCTTTGATTCAACGAGCTAGTCAAGTAGAGGCATACTAGTGACACTATGTTTGTCTATGTATTCACACATGTATTATGTTTCCGGTTAATACAATTCTAGCATGAATAATAAACATTTATCATGAGATAAGGAAATAAATAATAACTTTATTATTGCCTCTAGGGGATATTTCCTTCACTCTTTCCCTCTACATCCTTACGGCTGCATCCACATCTTGCTCTGATCACTGCCCCTTGTTGCTCACGGATGCCGCCGCGCCACCGCGCAAAGCAGTTTTCATATTTGAATCCTTCTGGCCAAAATTCCCCCATTTCCAACAGACAGTCCAGAGGCATGGCAGAGGCCAGTAAATCATTGCTGCCCATTCACTAGGATGAAGATCAAGCTAAAAAGAACAGCGGCAGACCTGAAGATTTGGGCTAAGAGCATTTTCAGCAACACAAAACTGCAGTTTCACATTGCTTCAGAGGTAGTGCTGCGGTTAGATGTGGCACAGGAGAGGCGCCAACTAACCCCAAGGGAATTATGGCTGAGAAAAACTCTGAAACTGAAGATAGTTGGGCTTGCGGCTCTCGAGTGGGTCAGAAAACGGCAAGCTGCACGGACTACCTGGCTCAAAGCGGGCGATGCAAAAACAGCATTCTTCCAAGCCAAGATCAACTCTCGGCGGAGGAAAAATTACATCCACTGCCTAGAGTCAGAGAACAAGCAAGCAAAAAATCACAAAGAGAAGGCGAGCATGATCCATGAGCACTTCACAGCCCTCCTGGGAAATAAGGAGAGACGGGCAAAAACAATCAATTAGGATATGATTCAGCTACCTCATCTGCAAACTGGAGAAGGCCTCGACAATCCATTCACAGAAGAAGAAGTATGGGCGGCAATATGTGCGTCTCCAGCCGAGAAGGCGCTAGGACCCGACGGCTTCAGTGGTGCCTTCTTCATGCTTGCTGGCAAACGATCAAGATGGACATCATGGCAGTTTTCCATGCTTTTTACCAGTTCGCCGGGGGCGACTTTGCAGCCCTGAACCATGCTATGATCGTCCTACTGCCTATAAAGGATGGCGCAACCAAACTGTCTGACTTCCGCCCAATTAGCCTTATCCATTCGGTGGCCAAGCTAATCGCCAAAGTCCTCTCAATCAGGCTAATGGGGGTGCTAGATCAACTCATCTCCCCGGCGTAGAGTGCTTTCCAGAAGAAGAAGGGCATTCATGACAGCTTCCCTCTACGTTCATAACGCACTACAGCTGTTTCAGAGGAAAAAATCGCTCGTGCTCCTGCAAAAGATTGACATTGCAAAGGCCTTCGACACAGTTTCATGGGAATATATCCTCGAGCCGCTGCAGCGCATGAACTTCCCGGCGCGCTGGAGAGACTGGATCGCCCTGCTTCTCTCTTCCGTGTCCTCCGCCTATCTGCTCAACGGAGACCCGGGCCCTGCGATTCTCCATCAGCGGTGACTATGGCAAGGGGATCCCCTCTCACCAATCCTCTTCATTCTGGTGATCGATACCCTTCACCGACTGTTAGAGGCAGCACAGCAGGCCGGCGCCATCGCTCCCTTGCCGACTGCTACCTCTTGAGCATGCGTTGGTTTTCCCTTGAAGAGGAAAGGGTGATGCAGTAAAGTAGCGTAAGTATTTCCCTCAGTTTTTGAGAACCAAGGTATCAATCCAGTAGGAGGATACACGCAAATCGCCTCGTACATACACAAACAAATAAGAACCTTGCAACCAACGAGATAAAGGGGTTGTCAATCCCTTCACGACCACTTGCAAAAGTGAGATCTGATAGAGATAATAAGATAAATATTTTTGGTATTTTTATGATATAGATTGGAAAGTAAAGATTACAAAGTAAAATAGATCGGAAACTTATATGATGGAGAATAGACTCGGGGGCCATAGGTTTCACTAGTGGCTTCTCTCAAGATAGCATAATCTACGGTGGGTGAACAAATTATTGTCAAGCAGTTGATAGAAAAGCGCATAGTTATGAGAATATCTAGGCATGATAATGCATATAGGCATCACGTCCGTGTCAAGTAGACCGAAACGATTCTGCATCTACTACTATTACTCCACACATTGACCTCTATCCAGCATGCATCTAGAGTATTAAGTTCATAAGAACAGAGTAACGCATTAGGCAAGATGACATGATGTAGAGGGATAAACTCAAGCAATATGATATAAATCCCATCTTTTTATCCTCGATGGCAACAATACAATACGTGCCTTGTTGCCCCTGCTGTCACTGGGAAAGGACACCGCAAGATTGAACCCAAAGCTAAGCACTTCTTCCATTGCAAGAAAGATCAATCTAGTAGGCCAAACCAAACTGATAATTCGAAGAGACTTGCAAAGATATCAAATCATACATATAAGAATTCAGAGAAGAACCAAATATTGTTCATAGTTAATCTTGATCATAAACCCACAATTCATCGGATCTCGACAAACACACCGCAAAAAGAATTACATCGAATAGATCTCCAAGAGAATCGAGGAGAACTTTGTATTGAGATCCAAAGAGAGAGAAGAAGCCATCTAGCTAATAACTATGGACCCGAAGGTGTGTGGTAAACTACTCACACATCATTGGAGAGGCTATGGTGTTGATGTAGAAGCCCTCCGTTATCGATTCCCCCTTCGACAGAGCGTCGGGAAAGGCCCCAAGATGGGATCTCACGGGGTACAGAAGTTTGCGGCGGTGGAAATAGGGTTTCGTGGTGCTCATGGATGTTTTCGGGGTATATGAGTATATATAGGCGAAAGAAGTAGGTCGGTGGAGCCACGAGGGGCCCACGAGGGTGGGGGCGCGCCTACCCCCTGGGCGCGCCTCCCTGCCTCGTTCCTTCCTTGACGTCCACTCCAAGTCTCTTGGATCACGTTTGTTCCAAAAATAACTCTCCCGAAGGTTTCATTCCGTTTGACATTCCTTTTCTGCGAAACACTGAAATAGGCAAAAAAAAAACAATTTGCACTGGGCCTTTGGTTAATAGGTTAGTCCCAAAAATAATATAAAGTGTATAATAAAGCCCATTAAACATCCAAAACAGATAATATAATAGCATGGAACAATAAAACATTATAGATACTTTGGAGACGTATCAAGCATCCCCAAGCTTAATTCCTGCTCGTCCTCGAGTAGGTAAATGATAAAAACAGAATTTTTGATGTGGAATGCTTTCTAACATAATTTTCAATGTAATTTTCTTTGTTGTGGCATGAATGTCCAGATCCGAAAGATTCAAGATAAAAGTTTAATATTGACATAAAAATGATAATACTTCAAGCATACTAACTAAGCAATTATGTCTTCTCAAAATAACATGGCCAAAGAAAGTTCATCCCTACAAAATCATATAGTTTGTTCATGCTCCATTTTCGTCACACAAGAATATTCTCATCATGCACAACCCTGATGACAAGCCAAGCAATTGTTTCATACTTTAGTAATCTCAAACTTTTTCAACCTTCACGCAATACATGAGCGTGAGCCATGGATATAACACTATGGGTGGAATAGAATATAATGATGGGGGTTATGTGGAGAAGAAAAAAAGGAGAAAGTCTCACACTGACGCGACTAATCAATGGGCTAGGGAGATGCCCATCAATTGATGTGAATGCAAGGAGTAGGGATTGCCATGCAACAGATGCACTAGAGCTATAAATGTATGAAAAAGCTCAACAAAAGAAACTAAGTGGGTGTGCATCCAACTTGCTTGCTCACGAATACCTAGGGCATTTGAGGAAGCCCATCGTTGGAATATACAAGCCAGGTTCTTATAATGAAAAATTCCCACTACTAGACAAAATAAGAGACTCTCTATCATGAAGATCATGGTGCTACTTTGAAGCACAAGTGTGAAAAAGGATAGTAACATTGTCCCTTTTTTTTGGTCTTTCCTTTTGTTGGCCTTTCACTTTTTTGGGGGGGACAATGCTCTAATAATGATGATCATCACACCTTTATTTATTTACAACTCAAAGATTACAACTCGATACTTAGAACAAAATATGACTCTACATGGATGCCTCCGACGGTGTACCGAGATGGGCAATGAATCAAGAATGACATGTATGATGAATTATGCATAGTGACTTTGCCACAAATACGATGTCAACTACATGATCATGCAAGGCAATATGACAATGATGAAGCGTGTCATAATAAATGAAATGGTGGAAAGTTGCATAGCAATATATCTCGGAATGGCTATGAAAATGCCATAATAGGTAGGTATGGTGGCTGTTTTGAGGAAGATATAAGGAGGTTTATGTGTGATAGAGTGTATCATATCACGGGGGTTGGATGCACCGGCGAAGTTTGCACCAACTCTCAAGGTGAGAAAGGGAAATGCACGGTACCGAAGAGGCTAGCAATGATGGAAGGGTGAGGGTGCGTATGATCCATGGACTCAACATTAGTCATAAAGAACTCACATACTTATTGCAAAAATCTACAAGTCATCAAAAACCAAGCACTACGCGCATGCTCCTAGGGGGATAGATTGGTAGGAAAATACCATCGCTCGTCGCCGACCACCACTCATAAGGATGACAATCAAAGAACACCTCATGTTTCAAATTTGTTACACAACGGTTACCATACGTGCATGCTACGGGACTTGCAAACTTCAACACAAGTATTTCTCAAATTCACAATTACTCAACTAGCATAACTCTAATATCAGCATCTTCATATCTCAAAACAATCGTCAAGTATCAAACTCCTCATAGTATTCAATGCACTCTATATGGAAGTTTTTATTATATCCATCTTGGATGCCTATCATATTAGGACTAATTTTATAGCTAAAGAAAATTACCATGTTGTTCTTAAGGACTCTCAAAATAATTTAAGTGAAGCATGAGAGATCAATAATTTCTATAAAATAGAACCACCACCGTGCTCTAAAAAGATATAAGTGAAGCACTAGAGCAAATTTATCTAGCTCAAAAAATACAAGTGAAGCACATATAGTATTCTAATAAATTCTGATTCATGTGTGTCTCTCCCAAAATATGTGTACAACAAGGATGATTGTGGTAAACTAAAAAGAAAAGACTCAAATCATACAAGACGCTCCAAGCAAAACACATATCATGTGGTGAATAAAAATATAGCATCAAGTAAAGTTACCGATGGACGAAGACGAAAGAGGGGATGCCTTTCGGGGCATCCCCAAGCTTAGGATTTTGGTTGTCCTTGAATTTTACCTTGGGGTGCCTTGGGCATCCCCAAGCTTAGGCTCTTGCCACTTCTTATTCCATAATCCATCAAATCTTTACCCAAAACTTGAAAACTTCACAACACAAAACTCAACAGAAAATCTTATGAGCTCCATTAGCGAAATAAAACAAACCACCACTTTAAGGTACTGTAATGAAATCAATATTTATTTATATTGGTGTTAAATCTACTGTATTCCAACTTCTCTATGGTTCATACCCCCCAATACTAGCCATAGATTCATCAAAATAAGCAAACAACACACGAAAAACATAATCTGTCAAAAACAGAACAGTCTGTAGTAATCTGTATCACACGCAAACTTCTGGAACTCCAAAAATTCTGCCAAAATAGGACGACCTAAATATTTTTTTATTGATCTACTGCAATTGGAATCAGTATTTTATCCCGGTCTAGTAATTTTTAACAAATTTTTTGGTGAGCAGAATGTTTCTGACTTTTTCAGCAAGATTAAATAACTATCATCCAAGAAGATCCTATAGATTTTACTTGGCACAAACACTAAATTAAACATAAAACCACATCTAACCAGAGGCTAGATCAATTATTTATTATTAAACATAAATAAAAAGCAAGAAAAAAAATAAAATTGGGTTGCCTCCCAACAAGCGCTATCGTTTAACGCCCCTAACTAGGCATAAAGGCAAGAATAGATCTAGGTATTATCATCTTTGGTATGCAATTCTTCAATAGAACACTTATAACCATTAGGAGTTTCCTTCTTTTTGTTAATGATCAAACTCCGGGGCAAGAAATCAAGAAATTCATTTGTAGCAAAAGGTTCCTTAATGATAGCGAAAAAATTGGGGTGAACACTTATGGATTTGAGATCCGCATTTTTCTTACTAGAAGATTCACCCTTATTTTTAGGAACATACATCAATTTGGAAACTTTGGCATTAGGAGAATTTGGAGTATTTCTCACGGAGGAAAAGACAGACCCTAAGTTGGTAATAATATGCTCAAGTTTATCAATTCTTGTGGAATCTTGATCTATCTTTTCGTTAACTATGGGTTCCTTTTCCTTAAAAAAATTCAGAGTAACTCCTACCTTAGATCCATATTGGGTAATTTGGTTGTGGATATTTTTATCCAAATTTTCAATCGACTCTATAGTGGCAACTTTATTTTCAATAATTTCAAGCATTTGCATCACATTTTCCAAGGTTAAAATAGTTCCATTAACCAAAAGAGGTGGTTGATGACCCACAAGTATAGGGGATCTATCGTAGTCCTTTCGATAAGTAAGAGTGTCGAACCCAACAAGGAGCAGAAGGAAATAATAAGCGGTTTTCAGCAAGGTATTCTCTGCAAGTACTAAAATAAGTGGTAACAGATAGTTTTGTGATAGGATAATTTGTAACGAGCAACAAGTAACAAAAGTAAATAAAGTGCAGCAAGGTGGCCCAATCCTTTTTGTAGCAAAGGACAAGCCTGGACAAACTCTTACAATAGGAAAAGTGCTCCCGAGGACACATGGGAATATCGTCAAGCTAATTTTCATCACGTTCATATGATTCGCGTTTGGTACTTTGATAATTTGATATGTGGGTGGACCGGTGCTTGGGTGCTATTATTACTTGAACAGACATCCCACTTATGATTAACCTCTATTGCAAGCATCCGCAACTACAATAAAAGTATTAAGGTAAACCTAACCATAGCATGAAACATATGGATCCAAATCAGCCCCTTATGAAGCAACGCATAAACTAGGGTATAAACTTCTGTCACTCTAGCAACCCATCATCTACTTATTACTTCCCAATGCCTTCCTCTAGGCCCAAATAATGGTGAAGTGTTATGTAGTCGACGTTCACATAACACCACTAGAGGATAGACAACATACATCTCATCAAAATATAGAATGAATACCAAATTCACATGGCTACTAATAGCAAGACTTCTCCCATGTCCTCGGGAACAAACGTAACTACTCACAAAGCATATTCATGTTCATAATCAGAGGGGTATTAATATGCATATAGGATCTGAACATATGATCTTCCACCAAATAAACCAACTAGCATCAACTACAAGGAGTAATCAACACTACTAGCAACCTACTAGTACCAATACCGGACTTGGAGGCAAGAATTGGATACAAGAGATGAACTAGGGTTTTGAGAGGAGATGGTGCTGGTGAAGATGTTGATGGAGATTGCCCTCTCCCGATGAGAGGAGCGTTGGTGATGACGATGACGATGATTTCCCCCTCCCGGAGGGAAGTGTCCCTGGCAGAGCAGCTCTGCCGGAGCCCTAGATTGGTTCCGCCTCGTGGCGGCGGAGTTTCATCCCGAAAGGTTGCTTATGATTTTTTCCTCGACGAAAGACCTCATATAGAAGAAGATGGGCATCGGAGGGCCACCAGGGGGCCCACGAGGTAGGGGGCACGCCCCCCACCCTCGTGGCTAGGTGGGACCCCCTCTGGTGAACTTCTTCCGCTGGATATTTTTTATTATTTCCCAAAATGACTTTCGTGGAGTTTCAGGACTTTTGGAGTTGTGCAGAATAGGCCTCTAATATTTGCTCCTTTTCCAGCCCAGAATTCCAGCTGCCGGCATTCTCCCTCCTTATGTAAACCTTGTAAAATAAGAGAGAATAGGCATAAGTATTGTGACATAACATGTAATAACAGCCCATAATGCAATAAATATCGATATAAAAGCATGATGCAAAATGGACGTATCAACTCCCCCAAGCTTAGACCTCGCTTGTCCTCAAGCGAAAGCCGATAACGATAAATATGTCCCCATGTTTAGAGGTAGAGGCGTCGATAAAAACAAAATACGGACATGAAGGCATCATGATCCTTCTCATAACAGCAACATATATAGATATTGTCATATGATTTCTTATGCTCAAGTAATAATCCATTCACAATGCAGAATACGAATCATAAACTTTATTGAAAACCAACAAACTATAATCTCAGTCATTGAAGCAATTGCAATTTATCATAACATCAGAAAGAGTCTATGACAGATATTAATAGCAAGTCCACATACTCAACTATCATTTAGTCTTTCATAACTGCTAACACTCACGGGATACTTGTGTTTACGGAGTTTTAATCGGACACAGAGAAAGATAGGGGCTTATAGTTTCGCCTCCCAACCTTTTACCTCAAGGGTAATGTCAACAATAATAACTCATGTTCCCCTACATCCAATTAGATATATAATCAGGATCTTTCCAACACACTGGGCTTGCCAAAGGATAAAATGTAAAAAAGGAAAGGTGAAGATCACCATGACTATTGCATAAGGTAGAGGATAATAATAAAAGATAGGCCCTTCACAGAGGGAAGGAGAGGTTGCCATGCGCTTTTATGGTTGGATGCACAAAATCTTAATGCGAAAGAACGTCACTTTATATTGCCACTTGTGATATGAACCTTTATTATGCAGTCCGTCGCTTTTATTTCTTCCACATCACAAGATCGTATAAAGCTTATTTCTCCCACACCAATCAATCATACAAATTTAGAGAGCAATTTTTATTGCTTTGCACCAATGACAACTTACTTGAAGGATCTTACTGAATCCATAGGTAGATATGGTGGACTCTCATGGCAAAACTGGTTTAAGGGTTTTTGGAAGCACAAGTAGTATCTCTACTTGGTGCTGAGAATTTGGCTAGCACGAGGGGGAAAGGCAAGCTCAACATGTTGGGAGATCCATGACAATATACTTTATCTCAGATATAGGAAAACATAACCCATTACGTTGTCTTCCTTGTCCAACATCAACTCTTTAGCATGTCATATTTTAATGAGTGCTTACAATCATAAAAGATGTCAATAATAGTATATCTATATGTGAAACCTCTCTTTCCTTATTACTTCCTATTAATTGCAACGATGACCAAAACTATGTTTGCCAACTCCCAACAACTTTCAATCATCATACCCTTTCTATGTGAAGTCATTACTCTCAATAAGATCAATATGAACTCTTTGTTTCTTTTTATTCTTTTTCTCTTTTCTTTTATTCGCTCAAGATCATGGCAAAATAGTTAAGCCCTTGACTCAACACTAATCTTTATTATATAGCTCACGGACTCGATTACATAGAGAGATCATAAAGCAAAAACTCAAAAACTAGATCATGCCATAAACTTTATTCTACTAGATCAAGATACTACTAATAGGATCGAACTAAGAAAAATGGTAAAGATAGGAGATGTGGTTGTGATAGGATACCGGGGCACCTCCCCCAAGCTTGGCAGTTGCCAAGGGGAGTGCCCATACCCATGTGATTATGTCTCCTTCTTTGTTGTTGGTGAAATATTCTTGGCGATGATGCCCTTTAGGATACGATTCTCCTCCTCGAGCTTATTGACCTGCTGCTTGAGGTCCATTACATCCTTGCGAAGCTTTCCTGTAACAACTAAAGCTCCTTGCACCCAAGGGTGTTGCATAGCTGCGGGAGAACAAGTGACACTCCTCTTCATATTTTCATAAGAAAGAAATCTAACATTGGAAGGGATAACCGAGTTTGGAATAGATGAGCTCTGTAGTTCCCCCATCGTGAACCCAGCTCGGAAGCGAGAAGTGACTTCTTGATCCTCCATGGCATCTACCCTCATCAAGTCAGCCTCCATCTCTTCCTCCGTTGCTGGCCCAAAGTGGTCAGCGTCCCTGTTTGCCCTTGGTTCAGATGCCAGATGAGACACCCGGCTCTCTCCGACTGACTCTTGAGAAGACATCTTACTCTAATCTGCAGCAGCTACAACTCGAAACAAAAACAGAGGATATTTGCATGATACGGTAGTGAAAACCTTCGGGAGAATATATAATGAATTTTTACCGACCAAAATACGTATCGCGCAAGAAAATGGAGTCCGGAAGGCACACGAGGTGCCCACGAGGTAGGGGGCGCGCCCAGGGGGTAGGGCGTGCCCTCCACCCTCGTGGGGCCCTCGTGTCTTTCCTGGACTGCTACTTATTTTTCTATTTTTCTAAATATTCCAAAACGGAGAAATATTGCCTTAAAAATTGTTTTGGAGTCGGTTTACTTACCGTACCACATACCTACTCCTTTTCAGAGTCTGAAACGTTCCGGAAAGTGTCCCTTATGTATTCCTCCGGGGTTACAGTTTCAACATTTATAGGATTACCTGAGATATAGTGTTTGATTCTTTGACCGTTTACCACCTTCGGATTTGTGCCTTCGAAATTATTGATTTTTATGGCACCGAACGATAGACCTCCTCGATAACGTAAGGGCCTTCCCATTTAGAGAGAAGTTTTCCTGCAAAAAATCTTAAACGAGAGTTGTATAGCAATACATAATCACCTACATTAAACTCACGCTTTTGTATCCTTTTGTCATGCCATCTTTTAACTTTTTCTTTAAACAACTTGGCATGTTCATAAGCTTGGGTTCTCCATTCATCAAGTGAGCTAATATCAAATAACCTCTTCTCACCGGCAAGTTTGAAATCATAGTTGAGCTCTTTAATAGCCCAATAAGCCTTATGCTCTAGTTTGAGAGGTAAGTGACATGCTTTTCCATAAACCATTTTATACGGAGACATACCCATAGGATTTTTATATGCAGTTCTATAGGCCCATAATGCATCATCAAGTTTCTTGGACCAATTCTTTCTAGACCTATTGATAGTCTTTTGCAAAATTAATTTGAGTTCTCTATTACTCAATTCTACTTGACCACTAGACTGTGGGTGATAAGGGGATGCAATTCTATGATTAACATCATACTTAGCAAGCATTTTTCGGAAGCACCATGAATAAAATGTGAACCACCATCAGTCATTAAATATCTAGGGACTCCAAACCTCGGAAAAATAACTTCTTTAAGCATCTTAATAGAAGTGTTATGATCAGCACTACTAGTTGGAATAGCTTCTACCCACTTAGTAACGTAATCAACAACAACTAAAATATGTGTATATCCATTAGAGGCAGGAAAAGGTCCCATATAATCAAAGCCCCAAACGTCAAATGGTTCAATAACAAGTGAATAATTCATAGGCATTTCTTGACGTCTACTAATATTACCGATTCTTTGACATTCATCACAAGATAAGACAAACTTATGGGCATCCTTGAAGAGAGTAGGCCAATAAAAACCAGATTGCAATACCTTATGTGCAGTTCTATCTCCAGCGTGGTGTCCTCCATAAGCTTCGGAGTGACACTTGCGTAGGATATGTTCCTATTCATGCTCAGGTACACAACGTCTAATAACACCATATACTCCTTTATAAAGATGTGGGTCATCCCAAAAGTAATGTCTCAAATCATAGAAAAACTTTTTATTTTGCTGGTATGTGAAACTAGGTGGTATAAATTTAGCAACAATGTAATTATCATAATCAGCATACCATGGAGTACTATGAGAAGTATTTATGACACTTAATTGCTCATCAGGAAAGCTATCATCAATAGGTAGTGGGTCATCAAGAACATTTTCTAACCTAGACAAGTTATGCAGAGCGGGTTCTCAGCTCCTTTCTATCAACAATATGCAAATCAAATTCTTGTAGCAAGAGAACCCATCTAATAAGTCTAGGTTTAGCATCTTTCTTTTCCATCGATATTTAATAGCAGCATGATCGGTGTGAATAGTTACTTTAGAATCAACAATATAAGGTCTGAACTTATCACATGCAAATACAACTGCTAAGAATTCTTTTTCAGTAGTAGCATAGTTTCTTTGAGCATTGTCTAAAGTTTTACTAGCATTATGGATAACATTTAATTTCTTATCAACTCTTTGCCCTAGAACAGCACCTACATCATAATCACTAGCATCACACATAATTTCAAACGGTAAATTCCAATAAGGTGGCTGAACAATAGGTGCATAGATCAATGCTTTCTCAAGTATTTCAAATGCTTCTACACAATCATCATCAAAGACAAATGGTATATCTTTTGTAATAAATTAGTCAGAGGCCGTGAAATTTTTGAGAAGTCCTTAATGAACCTCCTATAAAATCCAGCGTGACCAAGGAAACTTCTTATACCTTTGATGTCCTTGGGACATGGCATCTTTTCAATAGCATCTACCTTGGCTTTATCAACTTAAATACCTCTTTCAGAAACTTTATGCCCCAAGACAATACCTTTATTAAACATAAAGTGGCACTTTTCCCAATTCAAGACAAGATTAGTTTCTTCACATCTCTGCAAAACTCGATCAAGATTGCTCAAGCAATCATCGAAAGAGGATCCATAGATGGAAAAGTCGTCCATGAAAACCTCACAAATCTTTTCACAAAAGTCAGAGAATACAGCCATCATGCATCTTTGAAAGGTAGCAGGTGCATTACATAAACCAAAAGGCATACGTCTATAAGAAAAAGTACCAAAAGGGCATGTAAAAGTAGTCTTTGATTGATCCTTAGCCGACACAGGTGTTTGAGAGAAACCAGAATAACCATCTAGGAAGCAGTAATGTGTATGTTTGCATAATCTTTCTAGCATTTGATCAATAAAAGGTAAAGGGTAATGATCTTTCTTAGTAGCTTTATTTAATTTGCGGAAATCAATTACCATCCTATAACCTGTAATAATTCTTTGCAGAATCAATTCATTTTTATCATTAGGAACAACAGTAACACCTCCCTTCTTAGGGACACAATGAACAGGACTTACCCACTGACTATCAGCAACGGGATAAATTATACCTGCCTCCAAAAGCTTTAGTATTTTTTTTCTTACCACTTCTTCTATCTTAGGATTAAGCCTTCGTTGATGATCACGAACTGGTTTGGCATCTTCTTCCAAATTTATTTTATGTTGACATAGAGTGGGACTAATGCCCTTAAGATCATCAAGAGTATATCCAATAGCAGCATGGTGCTTCTTCAGAGTTTTCAATAATCTTTCTTCTTCATGCTCTGAAAGGTTAGCACTAATAATAACAGGATATATTTTCTTTTCATCAAGATAAGCATATTTAAGATTATCAGGCAATGGTTTAAGCTCAAACACGGGGTCACCCTTGGGTGGAGGAGGATCCCCTAGGATTTTAACAGGCAAATTATGTTTCAGAATAGGTTCCTGTTTAAAGAATACTTCATCTATTTCCCTTCTTTCATTCATAAACATATCATTTCATGGTCTAGCAAATATTGTTCTAAAGGATCACTAGGAGGTACGACAATAGAAGCAAGACCAATAATTCCATCCTTACTAGACAATTCTTCTTCACGGTGTTGTCTACTAAATTTAGAGAAATTAAACTCATGAATCATATCATCCAAGCCAATAGTAACAACATTCTTTTCGCAATCTATCTTAGCATTAACAGTTTTCAAGAAGGGTCTACCAAATATAATGGTACAAAAGCTATCTTGTGGAGAACCGAGAACAAGAAAATCAGCAGGATATTTAGTTTTCCCACACAAGACTTCAACATCTCTAACAATTCCCACTGCTGATATAGTATCTCTGTTGGAAATTTTAATTGTGAAATCAATATCTTCTAACTCAGCAGGTGCAATTTCATGCTTAATTTCTTTATACAAGTCATAAGGTATAACAATAGCACTAGCACCCATATCACATAAGCCATGATAACAATGATCTCCTATTTTAACAGAAATAACAGGCACGCCTACCACAGGTCTATGTTTATCTTTAGCACAAGGTTTGGCAATTCTAGCAGTTTCATGAATTGAATAACATGCCCATCAATATTATCAGCCAAGAGATCTTTAACAATAGCAATATTACGTTCAACTTTAACTTGCTCAGGAGGTGTATAAGTTCTAATATTACTTTTACGAACAACAGTTGAAGCTTGAGCATGATCCTTTATTCTAACAGGAAAGGGTGGTTTCTCAACATAAGAAGTAGGAACAACAGGATCATTATAAGTGACAATCTTTTCTTCAACTTTAGAAGGTGCAGCTACTTTACTTCTATGGGAGGATGATATTTAAACCACTTCTCCTTGGGGAGATCAACATAAGTAGCAAAAGATTCACAAAAAGAAGCTACTATCTCAGAGTCAAGTCCATATTTAGTGCTAAACTTATGGAAAACATCGGTATCCATAAAAGACTTAACACAATCAAACTTAGGTGCCATACCTGACTCCTTACCTTCATCGAGATCCCAATCTTCAGAGTTGCGTTTAATTCTATCCAATAAATTCCATCTGAATTCAATAGTCTTCATCATAAAAGAGCCAGCACAAGAAGTATCGAGCATGGTGCGATTGTTTTCAGAAAGCCGAGCATAAAGATTTTGAATAATTGTTTCTCTTGGGAGCTCATGATTGGGGCATGAATACAACATTGATTTAAGCCTCCCCCAAGCTTGAGCGATGCTTTCTCCTTCGCGAGGCCAAAATTTATATATATATAATTGCGATCACGATGAACAAGATGCATAGGATAATACTTTTGATGAAATTCCAATTTCAATCTTCTATAGTTCCATGATCTCGTATCATCACATAGCCTATACCATGTCAATGCATCTCCCTTAAAAGATAAAGGGAAGACCTTCTTAACAACATCATCGGGTATACCTGCAAGCTTAAATAGTCCACAAACTTCATCCACATGTATTAGGTGCTCATCAGGATGCTTTGTTCCATCTCCTGCAAAAGGATTAGCTAGCAGTTTTTCCATCATACCCGAAGGAAATTCAAAGGGAACATTTTCATATTCATTTTCAGTAGGTTCATTAGGTTGAGGAGAAACACTTTTCTCTACTGGTCGGGGTGAAGATACCCCGAACAAGCCCCTCAGAGGATTACTTTCCATAGTAACAAGTGACAGTAATTTCAGCACACTATAAATTTTTCCTTACCAAATTCCACCTACCAAAGGCGCTTAACTCCCCGGCAATGGCGCCAGAAAAGAGTCTTGATGACCCACAAGTATAGGGGACCTATTGTAGTCCTTTCGATAAGTAAGAGTGTCGAACCCAACGAGGAGCAGAAGGAAATGATAAGCGGTTTTCAGCAAGGTATTCTCTGCAAGTACTGAAATAAGTGGTAACAGATAGTTTTGTGATAGGATAATTTGTAACGAGCAACAAGTAACAAAAGTAAATAAAGTGCAGCAAGGTGGCCCAATCCTTTTTGTAGCAAAGGACAAGCCTGGACAAACTCTTATAATAGGAAAAGCGCTCCCGACAACACATGGGAATATCGTCAAGCTAATTTTCATCACGTTCATATGATTCGCGTTCGATACTTTGATAATTTGATATGTGGGTGGATCGGTGCTTGGGTGCTGTTCTTACTTGAACAAACATCCCACTTATGATTAACCTCTATTGCAAGCATCCGCAACTACAACAAAAGTATTAAGGTAAACCTAACCATAGCATGAAACATATGGATCCAAATCAGCCCTTTACGAAGGAACGATAAACTAGGGTTTAAGCTTCATCACTCTAGCAACCCATCATCTACTTATTACTTCCCAATGCCTTCCTCTAGGCCCAAATAATGGTGAAGTGTTATGTAGTCGACGTTCACATAACACCACTAGAGGATAGACAACATACATCTCATCAAAATATAGAACGAATACCAAATTCACATGACTACTAGTAGCAAGACTTCTCCCATGTCCTCAGGAACAAACGTAAGTACTCACAAAGCATATTCATGTTCATAATCAGAGGGGTATTAATATGCATATAGGATCTGAACATATGATCTTCCACCAAATAAACCAACTAGCATCAACTACAAGGAGCAATCAACACTTCTAGCAACCTACACTACAAAAAAAAGACACATCCGTGACATTTTGGGCCGAACGAAATTTTTTTGTGTCACACATATGACACTTCTATGACGATAATTGTGACAAAACCCGGTATCATCATAGATGTGGTGGGATCCTACTTCTATGACAAAAAATCATGATAGAAAATGGGCTTTTCGTCCTGGGCGGGCCGGAGACGCAGCTGCATGACATTCTTTGGGCCGTCCATGACGGAAAAAACCGTGGTAGAAGCGAGGGCGAGGAAAGTTTCGGGGAGTTGCCGATTACGGTGGGAGGTCGGGGGCCGAGCGATCGCGTTTCTCTCGTACGCATACAGCGTGTGTGCGGCGTTAGCTCTAATCAACCCGAAGCGAGGCGTTGGGCTCTAATCGAACCCGCGATTGCCTTTGCGCAGCTCTACGCGTTCGAACCCGAGTGATCGATCGATGGTCGTTAATCAAACCCGATCGAGCGATTCCTTGCTACTGCTGCTAATCAAGCCGATCGATGCTGCCTCTGGGATGAACAAAGAGTGTTGCGGGGGGGTGGATGAACAGGAGGCGGTGGCATTTGCCTCTGGATGAACAGGACCCGTGGTGTGGAGGGCTGGATGAACAGAGGCGGTGGAGGGGTGCCCGTTGAGGGTGGTTGAATAGGACCCGTGGTGTGGAGGGCTGGATGAGCGATGTAGATGATGGAGGGTGGTTGAGCAATGGCGGTGGAGTAGCGCGCGTTGGAGGCTGGATGAACGGGAGCTCGTGGAGGCTGGAGGAGGTCGACGGTAGCCCGTGGACTCTGGAGGAGGTCGACGGTGGAGATGAACAGTATCCCGTGGAGTCCGTTGCGGTACGCCACACCCCTCCCGATGAACAGGACCCCCGTTTCTGAAGGAAATATGCCCTAGAGGCAATAATAAAGTTATTATTTATTTCCTTATATCATGATAAATGTTTATTATTCATGCTAGAATTGTATTAACCGGAAACATAATACATGTGTGAATACATAGACAAACAGAGTGTCACTAGTATGCCTCTACTTGACTAGCTCGTTAATCAAAGATGGTTATGTTTCCTAACCATAGACATGAGTTGTCATTTGATTAACGGGATCACATCATTAGGAGAATGATCTGATTGACATGACCCATTCCGTTAGCTTAACACTTGATCGTTTAGTATGTTGTTAATGCTTTCTTCATGACCCATACATGTTCCTGTAACTATGAGATTATGCAACTCCCGTTTACCGGAGGAACACTTTGGGTACTACCAAACGTCACAACGAATCGGGTGATTATAAAGGAGTACTACAGGTGTCTCCAAAGGTACTTGTTGGGTTGGCGATTTGAGATTAGGTTTTGTCACTCCGATTGTCGAAGAGGTATCTCTAGGCCTTCTCGGTGATACACATCACTTAAGCCTTGCAAGCATTACAACTAATGAGTTAGTTGTAAGATGATGTATTACGGAACGAGTAAGGAGACTTACCGTAACGAGATTGAACTAGGTATTGGATACCGACGATCGAATCTCGGGTAAGTAACATACCGATGACAAAGGAACAACGTTATGTCGTTATGCGGTTTGACCGATAAAGATCTTCAGAGAATATGTAGGAACCAATATGGGCATCCGTGTTCCGCTATTGGTTATTGACCGAGAATGGTTCTAGGTCATGTCTACATAGTTCTCGAACCCGTAGGGTCCGCACGCTTAACGTTTCGATGACGATTCATTATGAGTTTATAAGTATTGATGCACGAAGGTTGTTCGAGTCCCGGATGTGATCACGGACATGACGAGGAGTCTCGAAATGGTCGAGACATAAAGATTGATATATTGGAAGCCTACATTTGGACATCGGAAGTGTTCCGAGTGAAATCGGGAATTTATCGGAGTACCGGGGTTACGGAACCCCGGGAGGTCTATGGGCCTTAATGGGCCATAAGAGAGAAGAGGAAGGGCCGGCCAGGTGGGCTGCGCACCCCCTCCCCTCTAGTCCGAATAGGACAGGAGAGGGGCGGCGCCTTCCCTCTCCCCTCCTCCAATCCTAATCCAACTAGGAGAGGGGGAGTCCTACTCCGTGGGAGTAGGACTCCTCCAGCGCCCTCCCAAGGCTGGCCGCAACCCCTTGGCTCCTTTATATCTGAGGCAGGGGCACCCCATGACACACAAGTTGATCTACGGATCTTTCCTTAGCCGTGTCGGTGCCCCTTCCACCATATTCCATTTCGGTCATATCGTCATGAGCTTAGGCGAAGCCCTGCTGGAGAAGTCATATCGTCGCGGAGCTTAGGCGAAGCCCTGCGTCGGTGGAGCATCAACATCGCCACCACGCCGTCGTCTTGACGGAACTCATCCCGACACTTTGCTGGATCGGTCCGGGATCGCCATCGAGCTGAACGTGTGCGTAACTCGGAGGTGCCGTCGTTCTCGTGCTTGGATCGGTCGGATCGTGAAGACGTCGACTACATCAACCGCGTTGTTATAACGCTTCGCTTTCGGTCACGAGGGTGCGTGGGCGGACACTCTCCCCTCTCGTTGCTATGCCATCACCATGGTCTTGCGTGATCGTAGGAAATTTTTGAAATTACTACGCTCCCCAACAAGGGCATCCGAGCCTGGTTCTATGCGTTGATGTCATGTGCACGAGTAGAACACAAGTGAGTTGTGGACGATACAAGTCATACCGCCTACCAGCATGTCATACTTTGGTTCAGCGGTATTGTGAGATGAAGCGGCCGGACCGACATTACGCGACGCTTACGCGAGACTGGTTTCACCGCCCGAGCACTCGTTGCTTAAAGGTGACCGCGGTGTCTGCTCTCTCACTTTAGTTGAACCGAGTATGACTACGCCCGGTCCTTGAGAAGGTTAAAACGGAGTCTATTTGACAAACTATCGTTGTGGTTTTGATGCGTAGGTAAGAACGGTTCTTGCTCAGCCCGTAGCAGCCACGTAAAACTTGCAACAACAAAGTAGAGGACGTCTAACTTGTTTTTGCAGGCATGTTGTGATGTGATATGGTCAAGACGTGATGCTATATTTTATTGTATGAGATGATCATGTTTTGTAACCGAGTTATCGGCAATCGGCAGGAGCCATATGGTTGTCGCTTTATTGTATGAAATGCAACGCCATGTAATTGCTTTACTTTATCACTAAGGAGTAGCGATAGTCGTAGAAGCAATAGTTGGCGAGACGACAACGATGCTACGATGGAGATCAAGGTGTCGCGCCGGTGACGATGGTGATCATGACGGTGCTTCGGCGATGGAGATCACAAGCACAAGATGATGATGACCATATCATATCACTTATATTGATTGCATGTGATGTTTATCCTTTATGCATCTTATCTTGCTTTGATTGACGGTAGCATTATAAGATGATCTCTCACTAAAATTATCAAGAAGTGTTCTCCTGAGTATGCACCGTTGCCAAAGTTCGTAGTACCCGCACACCACGTGATGATCGGGTGTGATAAGTTCTCGTCCATCTACAACGGTGCAAAACAGTTGCACACGCGAATACTCGAGTTAAACTTGACGAGCCTTGCATATAACAGATATGGCCTCGAACACGGAGACCGAAAGGTCGGCGTGAATCATATAGTAGATATGATCAACATAGTGATGTTCACCATTGAAACTACTCCGTCTCACGTGATGATCGGACATGGTTTAGTTGATTTGGATCACGTGTTCACTTAGATGACTAGAGAGATGTCTGTCTAAGTGGGAGTTTTAATATGATTAATTGAACTTAAATTTATCATGAACTTAGTACCGATAGTATTTTGCTTGTCTATGTTTATTTGTAGATAGATGGCTCGTCTTTGTTGTTCCGTTGAATTTTAATGCGCCTTGAGAAAGCAAAGTTGAAAGATGATGGTAGCAATTACACGGACTGGGTCCGTAATTTGAGGATTATCCTCATTGCTGCACGTAAAATTACGCCCCGAAGCACCACTGGGTGACAGGCCTGCTGCAGATGCTTGAGCGGAAGTTGTGAACGTCGGCAAAGCAAAGCTGATGACTACTCAATAGTTCAAGGTGCCATGCTTTACGGCTTAGAACCGGTCTTCAACGACGTTTTGAACGTCATGGAGCATATGAGATGTTCCAGGAGTTGAAGTTAATATTTCAAGCAAATGCCCGGATTGAGAGATATGAAGTCTCCAATAAGTTCTATAGCTGCAAGATGGAGGAGAATAGTTCATCGGTGAGCACATACTCAAAATGTCCGGGTATAACAATCACTTAATTCAGCTGGGAGTTAATCTTCCGGATGATAGTGTCATTGATGAAATTCTCCAATCACGCCACCAAGCTACAAGAGCTTCGTGATGAACTATAATATGCAAGGGATGACTAAGACAATTCTCGAGCTCTTCGCGATGCTAAAAGCAGCGGAGGTAGAAATCAAGAAAGAGCATCAAGTGTTGATGGTCAACAAGACCACTAGTTTCAAGAAAAGGGCAAAGGAAGAAGAAGGAAACTTCAAAAAGAACAGCAAGAAAGTTGCTGATCAAGAGAAGAAACCCAAGTCTGGACCTAAGCCTGAAATCGAGTGTTTTTACTGCAAGCGGGATCGACATTTGAAGCGGAACTGCCCCAAGTATTTGGCGGATAAAAAGGATGGCAAGGTGAACAAAGGTATATGTGATATACATGTTATTGATGTGTACCTTACTAGAGCTCGTAGTAGCACTGGTATTTGATATTGGTTACATTGCTAATATTTGCAACTCAAAGCAGGGGACTACGGAATAGACGAGCACCGCAAAGGACGAGGTGACGATGCGCGTGGGAAATGGTTCCAAAGTCAATGTGATCGCGGTCGGCACGCTACCTCTACATCTACCTTCGGGATTAGTTTTAGACCTAAATAATTGTTATTTGGTGCCGCGTTGAGCATGAACATTATATCTGGATCTTGTTTAATGCGAGACGGTTATTCATTTAAATCAAAGAATAATGGTTGTTCTATTTATATGAGTAATATCTTTTATGGTCATGCACCCTTGAAGAATGGTCTATTCTTGTTGAATCTCGACAGTAGTGATACACATATTCATAATGTTGAAGCCAAAAGATGCAGAGTTGATAATGATAGTGCAACTTATTTGTGGCACTTGCCGTTTAGGTCATATCGGTGTAAAACGCATGAAGAAACTCCATACTGATGGGCTTCTGGAATCACTTGATTATGAATCACTTGGTACTTGCGAACCGTGCCTCATGGGCAAGATGACCAAAACGCCGTTCTCCGGAACTATGGAGAGAGCAACTGATTTGTTGGAAATCATACATACTGATGTTTGTGGTCCAATGAATGTTGAGGCACGCCATGGCGGTATCGTTATTTTCTCACCTTCACAGATGATTTGAGCAGATATGGGTATATCTACTTAATGAAACACAAATCTGAAACATTTGAAAAGTTCAAAGAATTTCAGAGTGAAGTGGAAAATCATCGTAACAAGAAAATAAAGTTTCTACGATCTGATCGTGGAGGAGAATATTTGAGTTACGAGTTTGGTTTACATTTGAAACAATGTGGAATAGTTTGAACTCACGCCACCCGAACACCACGGAGAAATGGTGTGTCCGAACGTCGAATCGTGCTTTACTAGATATGGTGCGATCTATGATGTCTATTTCCGATTTACCGCTATCGTTTTGGGGTTATGCTTTAGAGACGGCCGCATTCACGTTAAATAGGACACCGTCAAAATCCGTTGAGACGACGCCTTATGAACTGTGGTTTGGCAAGAAACCAAAGTTGTCGTTTCTTAAAGTTTGGGGCTGCGATGCTTATGTAAAGAAACTTCAACCAGATAAGCTCGAACCCAAATCGGAAAAATGTGTCTTCATAGGATACCCAAAGGAGACTGTTGGTACACCTTCTATCACAAATCTGAAGGCAAGATTTTCGTTGCTAAATTCGGATCCTTTCTAGAGAAGGAGTTTCTCTCGAAAGAAGTGAGTGGGAGGAAAGTAGAACTTGATGAGATAACAGATTCTGCTCCCTTATTGGAAAGTAGTTCATCACAAGAAATGGTTCTGTGACAACTACACCAATTAGTGAGGAAACTAATGATGATGATCATGAAGCTTGAGATCAAGTTACTCTTGAACTTCGTGGTCAACCAGAGTAAAATCGCACCAGAGTGGTACGGTAATCTTATTCGGAAGTCATGTTACTTGACCATGGCGAACCTACAAACTATGAAGAAGCGATGGTGAGCCCAGATTCGCAAAATGGCTGGAAGCCATGAAATCTGAGATGGGATCCATGTATGAGAACAAAGTATGGACTTTGGTTGACTTGCCCGATGATCGGCAAGCCATTGAAAATAAATGGATCTTTAAGAAGAAGACCGACGCCGATGGTAATGTAACTGTCTACAAAGCTCGACTTGTTGCGAAAGGTTTTCGACAAGTTCAAGGGGTTGACTACGATGAGACTTTCTCACCCGTAGCGATGCTTAAGTCTGTCCGAATCATGTTAGCAATTGCCGCATTTTATGATTATGAAATTTGGCAAATGGATGTAAAAATTGCATTCTTGAATGGATTTCTAGAAGAAGAGTTGTATATGATGCAACCAGAAGGTTTTGTCGATCCAAAGGGTACTAACAAAGTGTGCAAGCTCCAATGATCAATTTATGGTCCGGTGCAAGCCTCTCGGAGTTGGAATAAACGCTTTGATAGTGTGATCAAAGCATATGGGTTTATCTGCACTTTTGGAGAAGCTCAGATTTACAAGAAAGTGAGTGGGAGCTCAGTAGCATTTCTAATATTATATGTGGACGACATATTATTGATTGGAAATGATATAGAATTTCTGGATAGCATAAAAGGATACTTGAATAAAAGTTTTTCAATGAAAGACCTCGGTGAAGCTGCTTACATATTGGGCATCAAGATCTATAGAGATAGATCAAGACGCTTGATTGGACTTTCACAAAGCACATACCTTGATAAAGTTTTGAAGAAGTTCAAAATGGATCGAGCAAAGAAAGGGTTTTACCTGTATTACAAGGTGTAAGATTGAGTCGGACTCAATGCCCGACCACAATGAGAAGATAGAGAGAAATGAAAGATGTTCCTATGCTTCAGCCATAGGCTCTATCATGTATGCAATGCTGTGTACCGGACTGACGATGCTTAGCTGTAAGCTTGGCAGGAAGGTACCAAAGTAATCCAGAGTGGATCATCGGACAGCGGTCAAGAACATCCTGAAATACCGAAAAGGACTAAGGATATGTTTCTCGATATGGAGGTGACAAAGAGCTAGTCGTAAATGGTTACGTCGATGCAAGCTTTGACACTGATCCGGACGATTCTAAATCGCAAACCGGATCGTGTTTTTATTAAACGGTGGAGCTGTCGGTTGGTGCAGCTCTAAACAAAGCGTCGTGGCGGGATCTACATGTGAAGCGGAGTACATAGCTGCTTGAAGCAGCAAATGAAGGAGTCGGATGAAAGAGTTCATTTCCGATCTAGGTGTCATACCTAGTGCATCGGGACCGATGAAGATCTTCTGTGACAATCTTTGGTGCAATTGCCTTGGCAAAGGAATCCAGATTTCACAAGAGGACCAAGCATATCAAGAGACGCTTCAATTCCATTCGGGACCAAGTCCAAGTGGGAGACATAGAGATTTGCAAAATACATACGGATCTGAATGTTGCGACCCGTTGACTAAGCCTCTTCCACGAGCAAAACATGATCAGCACCAAGACTCCATGGGTGTGAGGATCATTACTTTGTAATCTAGATTATTGACTCTAGTGCAAGTGGGAGACTGAAGGAAATATGCCCTAGAGGCAATAATAAAGTTATTATTTATTTCCTTATATCATGATAAATGTTTATTATTCATGCTAGAATTGTATTAACCGGAAACATAATACATGTGTGAATACATAGACAAACAGAGTGTCACTAGTATGCCTCTACTTGACTAGCTCGTTAATCAAAGATGGTTATGTTTCCTAACCATAGACATGAGTTGTCATTTGATTAACGGGATCACATCATTAGGAGAATGATCTGATTGACATGACCCATTCCGTTAGCTTAACACTTGATAGTTTAGTATGTTGTTAATGCTTTCTTCATGACCCATACATGTTCCTGTAACTATGAGATTATGCAACTCCCGTTTACCGGAGGAACACTTTGGGTACTACCAAACGTCACAACGTAACTGGGTGATTATAAAGGAGTACTACAGGTGTCTCCAAAGGTACTTGTTGGGTTGGCGTATTTCGAGATTAGGTTTTGTCACTCCGATTGTCGAAGAGGTATCTCTAGGCCTTCTCGGTGATACACATCACTTAAGCCTTGCAAGCATTACAACTAATGAGTTAGTTGTAAGATGATGTATTACGGAACGAGTAAAGAGACTTACCGGTAACGAGATTGAACTAGGTATTGGATACCGACGATCGAATCTCGGGTAAGTAACATACCGATGACAAAGGGAACAACGTATGTCGTTATGCGGTTTGACCGATAAAGATCTTCGTAGAATATGTAGGAACTGTTGGGGAACGTAGTAATTTCAAAAAATTTCCTACGATCACGCAAGATCATGGTGATGCATAGCAACGAGATGAGAGTGTTGTCTCGTACCCTCGTGACCAACAACGGAAGCGTTGACGCAACGTAGAGGAAGTAGTCGTACTTCTTCCCGATCCAACCGATCCAAGTACCGAACGTCACGGCACCTCCGAGTTCTGCACACGTTCAGCTCGATGGCGTCCCTCGAACTCCGATCCAGCCGAGTGTTGATGGAGAGTTTCACAAGACGACGGCGTGGTGGCGATGATGATGTTCCACCGGCGCGAGGCTTCGCCTAAGCTCCGCAGCGGTATATTCGAGGTGTAGTTTGGTGGAAGGGGCACCGCTGCACGGCTAAGGAACGATCTCAATGATCAACTTGTGTGTCATGGGTGCCCCTGCCCTGTATATAAAGGAGGGAAGGGAGGGGCTGGCCGGCCGAGAGAGGGAGGCGCACGGGTTTCCTACTCCTACTAGGGTAGGATTCCCCCAATCCTAGTCCAACTAGGTTTTCCCAAGTGGGAAGAGAGAGAGAGAGGCGCCCTTCTCCTAGTCCTAATAGGACTAGGGAAGGGGAAGGTGCGACCAGCACTATGGCCCCTTTTCTCTTTCCCACTAAGGCCCATCAAGGCCCATTGACCCCGGGGAGGTTCCGGTAACCCCTGTATCTCAAGAAAATTCCCAATTTCACCCGGAGTGATTCCGAGTCCAAACATAGGCTTCCAATATATCAATCTTTATGTCTCGACCATTTCGAGACTCCTCGTCATGTCCGTGATCTCATCCGGACTCGAACAACCTTCGTACATCAATATCATATAAACTCATAATAACCATCATCGAAGCGTTAAGCGTGCGGACCCTACGGGTTCGAGAACTATGTAGACATGACCGAGACACCTCTCGGTCAATAACCAATAGCGGGACCTGGATGCCCATATTGGCTCCTACATATTCTACGAAGATCTTTATCGGTCGAACCGCATAACAACATCGTTGTTCCCTTTGTCATCGGTATGTTACTTGCCCGAGATTCGATCGTCGGTATCCAATACCTAGTTCAATCTCGTTCTTGGCAAGTCTCTTTTCTCGTTCCGTAATACATCATCTCACAACTAACACATTTAGTTGCAATGCTTGCAAGGCTTATGTGATGTGCATTACCGAGAGGGCCCAGAGATACCTCTCCGACAATCGGAGTGACAAATCCTAATCTCAAATATGCCAACCCAACATGTACCTTCGGAGACACCTGTAATGTACCTTTATAATCACCCGATTCGTTGTGACGCTTGGTAGCACCCAAAGTGTTCCTCGGGCAAACGGAGTTGCATAATCTCATAGTCATAGGAACATGTATAAGTCATGAAGAAAAGCACTAGCAACAAACTATACGATCAGGTGCTATGCTAATGGAATGGGTCATGTCAATCAGATCATTCAACCAATGATGTGATCCGTTAATCAAATAACAACTCCTTGTTCATGGTTAGGAAACATAACCATCTTTGATTAATGAGCTAGTCAAGTAGAGGCATACTAGTGACACTCTGTAGGTTTATGTATTCACACATGTATTATGTTTCCGGTTAATACAATTCTAGCATGAATAATAAACATTTATCATGAAATAAGGAAATAAATAATAACTTTATTATTGCCTCTAGGGCATATTTCCTTCAGTCTCCCACTTGCACTAGAGTCAATAATCTAGTTCACATCGCCATGTGATTTAACATCAATAGTTCACATCTATATGTGGTTAACACCCATAGTTCACATCGACATGTGACCAACACCCAAAGGGTTAACTAGAGTCAGATAATCTAGTTCACATCGCTATGTGATTAACACCCAAAGAGTACTAAGGTGTGATCATGTTTTGCTTGTGAGATAATTTTAGTCAATGGGTCTGCATCACATTCAGAGCCGTAAGTATTTTGCAAATTTCTATGTCTACAATGCTCTCACGGAGCTACTCTAGCTAATTGCTCCCACTTTCAATATGTATCCAGATAGAGACTCGAGTCATCTAGATCAGTTTAAAACTTGTATCGGCGTAACCCTTTACTGACCTAACCTTCTTTCACTTCCATAATCGAGAAACATATCCTTATTCCACTAAGGATAATTTTGACCGCTGTCCATTGATCTACTCCTAGATCACTATTGCACTCCTTGCCAAACTTAGTGGTAGGGTATGCAATAGATCTGGTACACAAACATGACATACTTTATAGAACCTATGGCTGATGCATAGGAATGACTTTCATTCTCTTTCTATCTTCCTGCCGTGGTCGGGTTTTGAGTCTTACTCAATCTCACACCTTGTAACACAGGCAAGAACTCTTTCTTTGACTGTTCCATTTTGAACTACTTCAAAATCTTGTCAAGGTATGTATTCATTGAAAAACTTATCAAGCGTCTTGATCTATCTCTATAGATCTTGATGCTCAATATGTAAGCAGCTTCACCGAGGTCTTTCTTTGAAAAACTCCTTTCAAATACTCCTTTATGCTTTGCGAATAATTCTACATTATTTCCGATCAACAATATGTCATTCACATATACTTATCGAAATGCTGTAGTGCTCCCACTCACTTTCTTGTAAATACAAGGCTTCTCCAAAAGTCTCAGAAAAAACCATATGCTTTGATCAAATCATCAAGCATATATTCCAACTCGAGATGCTTGCACCAGTCCATAGATGGATCATTGGAGCTTGCACATTTTGTTAGCTCCTTTAGGATTGACAAAACCTTCTGTTGCATCATATACAACTCTTCTTTAATAAATCCATTAAAGAATGTAGTTTTGACATCCATTTGCCAGATTTCATAAAATGTGGCAATTGCTAACATGATTCGGACAGACTTAAGCATCGCTACAGATTGAGAAAATCTCATTGTAGTCAACACCTTGAACTTGTCAAAACCTTTTTGCGACAAGTCGAGCTTTGTAGATAGTAACACTACTATCAACATCTGTCTTCCTCTTGAAAATCCATTTATCTACATGGCTTGCTGATCATCGAGCAAGTCAATCAAAGTCCATACTTTGTTCTCATACATGGATCCTATCTCAGATTTCATGGTCTCAAGCCATTTCGCGAATCTGGGCTCATCATCGCTTCCTCATAGTTCGTAGGTTTCATCATGTTCTAGTAACATGACTTCCAGAACATGATTACCGCACCACTCTGGTGCGGATCTTACTCTGGAAGACCTACGAGGTTTGGTAGTAACTTGATCTGAAGTTTCATGATCATCATCATTAACTTCCTCACTAATTGGTGTAGGAATCACTTGAACTGATTCTGTGATGAACTACTTTCCAATAAGGGAGAAGGTACAATTACCTCATCAAGTTCTACTTTCCTCCCACTCACTTCTTTCGAGAGAAACTTCTTCTCTAGAAAGGATCCATCTTAGCAATGAAAAACTTGCCTGCGGATCTGTGATAGAAGGTGTACCCAACATTTTCTTTTGGGTAATCTATGAAGACGCACTTCTCCGATTTGGGTTCGAGCTTATCGGTGAAAACTTTTTCACATAAGCATCACAACTCAAACTTTAAGAAACGACACTTAGGTTTCTTGTTAAACCATAGTTCATACGGTGTCATCTCAACGGATTTAGATGGTGCCCTATTAAACGTGAATGCAGCTGTCTCTAATGCATAACCCCAAAACGATAGTGGTAAATCGGTAAGATACATCATAGATCGCACCATATCCAATAAAGTGCGGTTACGATGTTCGGACACACCATTATGATGTGGTGTTCCAGGTGGCGTGAGTTGCGAAACTATTTCACATTGTTTCAAATGAAGACCAAACTCGTAACTCAAATATTTATCTCCACGATCAGATCGCAGAAACTTTATTTTCTTGTTACGATGATTTTCCACTTCACTCTGAAATTCTTTGAACTTTTCAATTATTTCAGACTTATGTTTCATCAAGAAGATATACCCATATCTGCTCAAATCATCTTGTGAAGGTTAGAAAATAACGATACTTGCCACGAGCATCAACACTCATTGGATCGCATACATCGGTATGTATTATCTCCAATAAGTCAAGATCTCGTTCCATTGTTCCGAACAACGGAGTTTTAGTCATCTTGCCCAAAAGGCACGGTTCGCAAGCATCAAGTGATTCATAATCAAGTGATTCCAAAATCCCATCAAGATGGAGTTTCTTCATGCGCTTTTACACCAATATGACCTAAACGGCAAGTGCCACAAATAAGTTGCACTATCATTATTAACTTTGCATCTTTTGGTTTCAATATTATGAATATGTGTATCACTATGATCGAGATCCAATGAACCATTTTCATTGGGTGTGTAACCATATAAGGTTTTATTCATGTAAATGAACAACAATTTATTCTCTTACTTAAATGAATAATCGTATTGCAATAAACATGATCAAATCATATTTATGCTCAACACCAAATAACACTTATTTAGGTTCCACACTAATCCCGAAAGTATAGGGAGTGTGCGATGATGATCATATCAATCTTGGAACTACTTCCAACACTCATCGTCACTTCCCTTCAACTAGTCTCTGTTTATTCTCAGAACTCCTGTTTGAGTTACTAATCTTAGCAACCGAACAAGTATCAAATACTCGGGGCTACTATAAACACTAGTAAGGCACACATCAATAACCTGTATATCAAATATAACCTTGTTCTCTTTGCCATCCTTCTTATCCACCAAATATCTCGGGTATTTCCGCTTCCAAAGGACCATTTCCTATGCAATGTAAGCACTCAGTTTCAGGCTTTGGTTCAGCTTTTGGGTTTCTTCGTGGGAGTGACAACTTGCTTGTCATTCTACTTGAAGTTCCCTTTCTTTCCTTTGCCCTTTTCTTGAAACTAGTGGTCTTGTCAATCATCAACACTTGATGCTCTTTCTTGATTTCTACCTTCGTCGATTTCAACATCACGAAGAGCTCGGGAATTATTTTCGTCATCCCTTGCATACTATAGTTCATCACGAAGTTCTACTAACTTAGTGATGGTGACTAGAGAATTCTGTCAATCACTATCTTATCTCGGAAGATTAACTCCCACTTGATTCAAGTGATTGAAGTACTCGGACAATCTGAGCACATGCTCACTAGTTGAGCGATTCTCCTCCATCTTTTAGCTATAGAACTTGTTGGAGACTTCATATCTCTCAACTCGGTATTTGCTTGAAATATTAACTTCAATTCCTGGAACATCTCATATGGTCCATGACGTTCAAAACGTCTTTGAAGTCCCGATTCTAAGCCGTTAAGCATGGTGCACTAAACTATCAAGTAGTCATCATATTGAGCTAGCCAAACGCTCATAACGTCATATCGCTCATATTGAGCTAGCCAAACGTTCATAACGTGCGCATCTGCTCCTGCAATAGGTCCGTCACCTAGCGGTGCATTAAGGACATAATTCTTACATGCAGCAATGAGGATAAACCTCAGATCACGGATCCAATCCGCATCATTGCTACTAACATTTTTCAATACAATTTTCTCTAGGAACACATATGAAAACATAGGGAAGCAACAACGCGAGCTATTGATCTACAACATAATTTGCAAAATACTACGGGACTAAGTTCATGATAAATTAAAGTTCAATTAATCATATTACTTAAGAACTCCCACTTAGATAGACATCTCTCTAGTCATCTAAGTGATTACGTGATCCAAATCAACTAAACCATGTCCGATCATCACGTGAGATGGAGTAGTTTCAATGATGAACATCACTATGTTGATCATATCTACTATATGATTCACGCCGACCTTTCGGTCTCCGTGTTCGAGGCCATATCTTATATGCTAGGCTCGTCAAGTTTAACCTGAGTATTCCGCGTGTGCAACTGTTTTGCACCCGTTGTATTTGAACGTAGAGCCTATCACACCCGATCATCACGTGGTGTCTCAAAGACGAAGAACTTTCGCAGCGGTGCATACTCGGGAGAACACTTCTTGATAATTTTAGTGAGAGATCATCTTATAATGCTACCGTCAATCAAAGCAAGATAAGATGCATAAAGGATAAACATCACATGCAATCAATATAAGTGATATGATATGGTCATCATCATCTTGTGCTTGTGATCTCCATCTCCAAGCACCGCCATGATCACCATCGATCACCGTAGCGACACCTTGATCTCCATCGTAGCATCGTTGTCGTCTCGCCAACTATTGCTTCTCGACTATCGCTACTGCTTAGTGATAAAGTAAAGCAATTACATGGCGTTGCATTTCATACAATAAAGCGACAACCATATGGCTCCTGCCGATTGCCGATAACTTCGGTTACAAAACATGATCATCTCATACAATATAGCATCACGTCTTGACCATATCACATCACAACATGCCCTGCAAAAACAAGTTAGGCGTCCTCTACTTTGTTGTTGCAAGTTTTACGTGGCTGCTACGGGCTGAGCAAGAACCGTTCTTACCTCGCATCAAAACCACAACGATATTTCGTCAAATAGACTCCGCTTTAACCTTCTCAAGGACCGGGCGTAGCCACACTCGATTCAACTAAAGTGAGAGAGACAGACACCGCCGGTCACCTTTAAGCAACGAGTGCTCGGGCGGTGAAACCAGTCTCGCGTAAGCGTCTGGCGTAATGTCGGTCCGGGCCGCTTCATCTCACAATACCGCTGAACCAAAGTATGACATGCTGGTAGGCAGTATGACTTGTATCGCCCACAACTCACTTGTGTTCTACTCGTGCACATGACATCAACGCATAAAACCAGGCTCGGATGCCACCGTTGGGGAACGTAGTAATTTCAAAAATTTTCCTACGATCACGCAAGATCATGGTGATGCATAGCAACGAGATGAGAGTGTTGTCTCGTACCCTCGTGAGACCAGACAACGGAAGCGTTGACACAGCGTAGAGGAAGTAGTCGTACTTCTTCCCGATCCAACCGATCCAAGTACCGAGCGTCGGCACCTCCGAGTTCTGCACACGTTCAGCTCGATGGCGTCCCTCGAACTCCGATCCAGCCGAGTGTTGAGGAGAGTTTCACAAGTCGACGACGGCGTGGTGACGATGATGATGTTCCACGGCGCGCAGGCTTCGCCTAAGCTCCGCAACGGTATATTCGAGGTGTAGTTTGGTGGAAGGGGCACCGCACACGGCTAAGGAACGATCTCAATGATCAACTTGTGTGTCATGGGGTGCCCCTGCCCTGTATATAAAGGAGGGAAGGGAGGGGCTGGCCGGCCAGAGAGAGGCGGCGCACAGGGTTTCCTACTCCTACTAGGAGTAGGATTCCCCCAATCCTAGTCCAACTAGGTTTTCCCAAGTGGGAAGAGAGAGAGAGAGGCCCTTCTCCTAGTCCTAATAGGACTAGGGAAGGGGGAAGGTCTGACCAGCACTATGGCCCCTTTTCTTTCCCACTAAGGCCCATCAAGGCCCATTGACCCCCGGGAGGTTCCGTAACCCCGGTACTCGAAAAATTCCCAATTTCACCCGGAGTGATTCCGAGTCCAAACATAGGCTTCCAATATATCAATCTTTATGTCTCGACCATTTGAGACTCCTCGTCATGTCCGTGATCTCATCCGGACTCGAACAACCTTCGTACATCAATATCATATAAACTCATAATAACTGCCATCGAAGCGTTAAGCGTGCGGACCCTACGGGTTCGAGAACTATGTAGACATGACCGAGACACCTCTCGGTCAATAACCAATAGCGGACCTGGATGCCCATATTGGCTCCTACATATTCTACGAAGATCTTTATCGGTCGACCGCATAACAACATCGTTGTTCCTTTGTCATCGGTATGTTACTTGCCCGAGATTCGATCGTCGGTATCCAATACCTAGTTCAATCTCGTTCTTGGCAAGTCTCTTTTCTCGTTCCGTAATACATCATCTCACAACTAACACATTTAGTTGCAATGCTTGCAAGGCTTATGTGATGTGCATTACCGAGAGGGCCAGAGATACCTCTCCGACAATCGGAGTGACAAATCCTAATCTCGAAATATGCCAACCCAACATGTACCTTCGGAGACACCTGTAATGTACCTTTATAATCACCCGATTCGTTGTGGCGTTTGGTAGCACCCAAAGTGTTCCTCGGGCAAACGGAGTTGCATAATCTCATAGTCATAGGAACATGTATAAGTCATGAAGAAAAGCACTAGCAACAAACTATACGATCAGGTGCTATGCTAATGGAATGGGTCATGTCAATCAGATCATTCAACCAATGATGTGATCCCGTTAATCAAATAACAACTCCTTGTTCATGGTTAGGAAACATAACCATCTTTGATTAATGAGCTAGTCAAGTAGAGGCATACTAGTGACACTCTGTAGGTTTATGTATTCACACATGTATTATGTTTCCGGTTAATACAATTCTAGCATGAATAATAAACATTTATCATGAAATAAGGAAATAAATAATAACTTTATTATTGCCTCTAGGGCATATTTCCTTCAGGAACCAATATGGGCATCCAGGTTCCGCTATTGGTTATTGACCGAGAATGGTTCTAGGTCATGTCTACATAGTTCTCGAACCCGTAGGGTCCGCACGCTTAACGTTTCGATGACAGTTCATTATGAGTTTATAAGTATTGATGCACGAAGGTTGTTCGAGTCCGGATGTGATCACGGACATGACGAGGAGTCTCGAAATGGTCGAGACATAAAGATTGATATATTGAAGCCTACATTTAGACATCGGAAGTGTTCCGAGTGAAATCGAATTTATCGAGTACCGGGGTTACTGAACCCCCCTGGGAGGTCTATGGGCCTTAATGGGCCATAAGAGAGAAGAGGAAGGGCCGGCCAGGTGGGCTGCGCCCCCTCCCCTCTAGTCCGAATAGGACAAGGAGAGGGTGGCGGCCCCTTCCTCTCCTCCTCCAATCCTAATCCAACTAGGAGAGGGGGAGTCCTACTCCCGGTGGGAGTAGGACTCCTCGGCGCCCTCCCAAGGCTGGCCGCACTTTATGGCTCCTTTATATCACGGGGGCAGGGGCACCCATGACACACAAGTTGATCTACGGATCTTTCCTTAGCCGTGTCGGTGCCCCTTCCACCATATTCCACTTCGGTCATATCGTCGCGGAGCTTAGGCGAAGCCTGCGCCCGGAGAAGTCATATCGTCGCGGAGCTTAGGCGAAGCCCTGCGTCGGTGGAGCATCAACATCGTCCTGCGCCGTCGTCTTGTGAACTCATCCCCGACACTTTGCTGGATCGGTCCGGGATCGTCATCGAGCTGAACGTGTGCGTAACTCGGAGGTGCCGTCGTTCGGTGCTTGGATCGGTCGGATCGTGAAGACGTCGACTACATCAACCGCGTTGTTATAACACTTCCGCTTCGGTCTCACGAGTGCGTGGACGGACCTCTCCCCTCTCGTTGCTATGCCATCACCATGGTCTTGCGTGATCGTAGGAAATTTTTGAAATTACTCGTTCCCCAACAGTTTCGACCGTAGGAGGTCCGTTTAAATCCGTTTTGCGATGCGCCACACCCTCCCGATCAACAGGGACCCCGTTTACGACCGTAGGAGGTCTGTTTCATCCGTTTTGCGGATGCCACACCCTCCCGATCAACAGGACCCCGTTTGACCGTAGGAGGTCCGTTTAAATCCATTTTGCGATCGCCACACCCTCCCGATCAACAGGACCCGTTCGAGCGTGGCGGTCGAACACAAGGCTGTTTCCTCCATTCTGCAGTACGCCAGGCCTCATTTCCATCACCTGTTCTGTCCAAGCCGGTTGGCTCCCACGCGTTCCATTGCCTCTCGATGAACACGGCGCATTCCGTTGCCTCCCCATGGACACGACGCGTTCCTTTGCCTTCCATGAACATGACGACGACACTATTTCTCCGTTCGACACAGCCATGTACACGAGCCCTCGCCAGACGTATGCGCGAGCGGCGGCGTTGAGACCCGCCGTATGTACACATATGTGGCGTATTTTCTTTCTTGCACCCTGGCGGCTGTGCGTGCGTGTACATGCTACGTGCGGCGCCTCTACTCGACGCGTCGGCTTCTCTACTACACGTACGCGCCTCTACATCGACCAAGATGTACGTACATATTCGCGACTAGGATGACAACGCTACGTGCGCTTCGACCAGGTGGGTCCCGACCGTCGAGCACTTCCTTACTGCGAAGATGTAGCTGGTGGGTCCTAGCAGTCCGCGGGCTTAATCATTTTTTGCCCGGACGCACTTCCTTGCGTCTTGAAGGTGTAGCTGGTGGGTCCCAGCAATGTCGGGCGAATCGTTTTTTTTTTTGACCGGACGCACTTCCTTGCGTGCAAAGATGAAGCTGGTGGGTCCCAACAGTCAGGGGGAAACGTTTTTTCCACGAAATACAGTGGCCCGTCCGTTGGGTCACAGCTGTCAGGTGGAGGAATCATTATTTTCCGCGTAATAAGGAGGCACTTCCTTGCTGCGGCCGTGGACCCAGCTGTCAGCCTCTCCACGTACAATCCACGTCCGATGGAAGTCGTTCCTTGACCATGTTGACCAGGCCGCGACGAGAGCACCACGGCGGTGGACGACGGCGAGGCCTAGGAAGGGGACGACGTGGAGCCGGGAAAGACGCGGCAGTGGAAGCTCGCGTGGAGAGGAGTACGAGGGTTCACTGGTTCGGCTGCGGTGTGAGGCTGCCGTCGCCGCAGGGCCTGGCCAGCGGTGGGAATAGTAGGGGGCAGTGAGGCCTCCTTGGCAGCACAGCCAGCCACGGGAGGCAGGATCATGCGGCAAAACCGGCGCTGCTTTGGGCGGCTGGAGCAAGAAGACCAGAGGTTGAAGAAGCACTACGGCTGTTGGATGGACATCGTCGATCACCGGGATCTAGAATCGTTCATATTGACTAAGTTGACAAAGCCCTCCGTCCCGTCAACTTAGTTGGCCCACAAGTCATCCTCCCACTATGGTGGGTCCCAGCTAGCGTGGTGGGTATTCATTTTTTGTGCGTAATAAGGAGGCACTTCCTTGCGTGCGAAGATATAGCTGGTGGGTCCGACATGTCGGTGGGGAACGTTTTTCACGAAATCGTAGGCCCTTCCGGTGGGTCCCAGTGTCGGTGGAGGAATCATTATTTTGCGTGTACAATCCATGGCTGATGGATGTCGTTCGCGACCACGTTGACCAGGCCGCGCGAGAGCACCATGGCGGTGGGCGGCGAGGAGGCTGGGAAGGAACGACACGGAGCCGGGAAGACTTCGGCAATGGTTGCCCACGCGGTGGGGAGTACGAGGTTTATTGGTCCGCTGCCGTCACCGGAAAATAACGGGAGGTGTGGGTGAGTAGAGGAATGGCACGGCCAGCAATGAAGTAGGGTGGGGTGGTGCGGCTCAAGCGGCAAAGACAGCCAACCACGGGAGGCGAGAGCAGCAGTCCCACCGAGCTGGTTTGGGCGGCTAGAGCAAGAAGATCGGATATTGAAGAAGAAGACGGCCGTTGGATTAACATCCAACGGTCCTTCGCTGCTAGAATCGTTATGGACTAAGTTGACAAAGCCAAAGTACACGTCAACCTAGTAGACCCACAAGTCAGCCTCCAAATCTGTCCCAAAAAGCATACACCCGAAATTTCTAGCCAGATTCAAATTAATTTTAAATCTAAATATACCTTAATTTAAATTCAATGAAATTTTACCCACTTTAAAAACAATGAAATTTAAAATATCAAAATCCGAAAGAAAACAGTATTTTGGAACTAATTGCTGTTTGCTGTATTTTTTTCATTTTACAGCCCATTTATTATTACTTATAGCCTATTTCTTATTACTTATAGCCCATTTTCTGGGCAAAATGCATCCTCCTCGTCTTGAAAGATTTCCGACCAAAGCAGGCGTAGAAAAGCAAGTAGGCCTATGTTGGTTATTCTCAAAAAAACAAAATAGCTGGCTAGCCATTTTTCGTAAAGGAAAAAAACAAACTGGGCTAGTCATGTGCTAAACATATGAAATAAAAGCACAGGCTAGACGGGCCACGGGTCCTGCACAACCCAGTTGATACCCTTCTCCGTCCAGAAAAAACAAAATTACTGCACGTTGTTGGGTCCCGACTGTCATACTCACCATGTACAGTCATCTCCTTATTCCTCTCGGTTGTTGACCATGTTGACAACACCGGAGGGCGGCGCCGTGGCGAGCGAACCAAGGCGGAGGACGGTGGTGAGGCCTCGGGCGGAACGAACAGAGCCGGGAAGATCACAACCACCGTGGAGGCGGGGCGAGCCGGTCCCGCGGCGCTGGTTTGGCTTTTGCGACCCGAGGAAGAAGAGATCAAGAAACGCGACAGACGTTGAATGTCAATCCAACGATCAAGGTTGGCACAATCGTTTTTTGACTAAGCAGACACCAAGTAGCATACTTTTTTATATATAGGAAGAAAACTGTGAGGAAAATGCGTTCGTCTGCCGTCCTCCTCACAGGGAACATTCGCCACATAAGTGACTAGCACCCTTGGTTTTCAACCGAGAGGTCTTGGGTTCGAGTCCGAGGAACTCTCAATTTTGTCCTCCTTCCTTCCTCGCAAAAAAAAGGGAAAGAAAATCAAAGACTTGGGAAGGCGTACAGAACAAGCTAGTGTACCAGTAAAGAGACGTTTCCGAGTTTTAGAAAAAAGAAATACGTGCTCCTGTAGCCGGTTCGAATCCAAACCTAGACTATGACTATATATGGTGTTATGCTACTCTACAAGTAATGAAACTGACATATCCAACGTTCCCTTCTCCTCTTCTCTACTTACTCGCCTAGCATCGAAGCTCGGCGCAGCAACCATGTCCGCTGGCTGCTCGTCCACTGCTCTTCAGCAGCAACAACCAGATATCGCCAAGTCGCCACCCATACCATCACCGTGGGTCTCATCACACCCCGCCGCACAGACACGCACATGACCGATTGCTCATCGCAACCCGCTATCATTGGTGTGGTGCCACCGCTGCAAATCACGCAGAGTCATCCGTCGCGTCTCAACCAAAATCCGCAACCTGGCCGAGTCTTCTACAAATGCCCGAATCATGGGGTAATAATATGTTTAAGTGTTGTTCGCTACTTTCAGTTGCTGATTTTTTAATAGTTTGGTTGATGATCTTCCAATTTGATTCGTGCGTAAAAGGGAAGATTCGTGTGATTTTATTTCGGGAAGTTGCCGATGTGGGGAATGCAACTACGCTGATTATTTGGTTAGCCGAGGAATCCCAATACCAGCAGGTTGGGGTGTTGGACAAATAACTCAAGGAACGATGAAGAGGAAGATGCAGAGCGAAAGGTTAAAGATGCGTTCCTCCGATCATGGCCAAGCAACATTTGTTGAACGACCTTGACAAAGAATGAGGAGATGAAATAGCTTGTGAAGATAATGGGCAAAATCAATGTGCTCTGAGGATGATTGTCTCTTTCTTTGCAGTGTATGCACTTTTCGTGATGTATTCAATTAGCTACGACATGAGCACTTTGCTGAAACTAGTAATGAATGAAACCTGTGTAGCAGGCCGGGCGTAGTGTTGTGAACATCTAATGATTTCTATTAACGGAAATCAGGGGTATCCCCTTTTGCCCATATAAATAAATAAATAGCAGAGGCCCTGTTGGGTCAGCTTTGTTCTCATTCGAAGACGTCAAGCAAATTGCAGTCCAACAGCAAACTATGTCATCAAATTCAAGTTTCACAGCCAAATACGAGTACAAGTAAACAACAATGTCATCATGTTTTAGTTGTCATACAATCACCAAACACAAATCAGCATACATAACAAGTGATGTTCTCACAGGAAAATACTAAACAACATGTTCATCAGGTTTCAGTTGTCATAGCAAACACAATTTCACATAGTAGATAAAAAACGTCTTCTGACAGGCAAATACAACAAAAGCAATGTAATCATCATCCGCAGCAGCAGCGTCAACATCTTCGCCATGTGTATCAGTCTGAATCGTAATTCCCCACGGTGTCATCTTCTTCTTCGTCCTCAACGTCCTCGAACGTTGGCTTTTTCTTGATCAACTCTTGTATGTCCACAGCAACGACAGCAATCTTTTCGCCGGCGTCATTGACGTGATGGTTCTCAAAGATATTAGGAACATCTGTGTTATCTTGTACATCAGGAGCAGTGTAAGCATCATCTTGTTGTGCAACTTCATTAAACGAATTCCTCTGCTCAAACCTTTGCAATACTCTCCAATCATCGCTACGTGCAAATGTGTCTTCCAAGAAAAATATCTGTGTTGCTTGATTTGCCAAAATAAAAGGCTCGTTGGTCTGGTACGCCGCCTTGACATTGATGGATTTGAAATAATCATCAGCTCTGGGTTTTGCGATCCTGGAAAACAGGTTATACCAACGACAACACAACAGAACCACACACCGATGATCCTCGAAATCGGAGATATCACGCAATCGAACAATGTCTCATTATGTTAGCATACATTTCAGTTGTCTCTTTGTCATACGTATCCGTGCTCATGATGGCACTGTTTAGTGTCTTCCTGCCTTCGTCTCGTGCAAGGGTGTTGTAGCGCACATCTCCAACTACGCAAGATTCATAATGTCTTACCCGAGTATCAGGACCCATTGCTAGTGAGTAAAGGGCATCATCAACTGCCTGCCCATCCTCCCGCATCTTCTTAACCTATGGTTAGAAAATAGACAAGTTGATCATCTTATGTACTCAATATATTAAAAAAACTGACAGTGCACTTCAAAAGCTTACATGGTTCTTGAACCATTTCGAAAATATTGCCATAACCAGTTTGTCAATGTTTCTTGGATTTTGCGGCAGTAACTCCTCTTTGTAGATGCTGCACAACATAGTGATCGCGTCAAACATCTAAATATATAAGAATGTGCTGCAAGTTTAGTAGATTACGATGTATAAGCTGCATCTTCGCACTTACTTGATATAAGGTAGTATCTCAAGACAGTTATTCAACACATACCAAACCATTTTGTCCAAATCTTTAGGTTTGTCCTCTTGTCGACTCTTCCACGTAACTCAAATGAATAATCGAAAACATTGAGCCCGGATTGTCTTCACCCACCTCTTTGCTAAGTGATCATCTGTTTCAATGTATTTTGAGCAGAATGTCAACGCTTCAGAGCAATGTAGGCCTCTGCAATGGAACCCTCGGGTCTAGCTCGTTCCTAACATAGCCCTTGAAAGTGCCTAGCCGCCTTTCAATAGGGTACATGCAGCCATCTTGCTTCGACCTCTAAGTAGTGCCTCATCGTAGATGAACAGCCAAATGCACCATCACATCAAAGAAGGTGGAGGATATATCTTCTCAAGGTCGCATAGGATAGTTGGTATCTTGTCTCTAAGACGCCCAAAGCATCTATCCCGATATTTCTATCAGGAGTTCTCAAGAATTGTCCCAACTTTGCAACTGCTTTGTATAAGTCGTATGCCCAATCCTCTAAGGATAACAGTAAAACCCTTTGAAGTAGGACGTGGAAGTCATGAGTTTTCAACTGTTGTACCTTGTTTCCATCTGCACCGACTCTCCTTTCGTGGTTGGAAGCAAATCCATGTGGGAATCTCACACGTGATGAGGACCTCGCAGAATTCTTTTCTTTTACCTTGTCCAAGACGTACACAGGTGGTGCCATATCCCGTGGTTTACCTTCATCTTGCACCGCAAATCCTTTCTCGATACCAGTGTGTCAAATCAATCCTAGATTTTAAGGTATCTTTCATCTTGCCTTCAATGTTAAGAAGTGTGCCGATAATGTTGTCACATATATTTTCTCAATGTGCATCACATCAAGATTATGCCGCAGATCCAAATCTTTCCAATACTCCAAGTCCCACAAAGTGGACCTGCGGTAAACAATAATCTCTCTTCTACCGTGCCACGCTTCCTTTTCCGCTACCATTACCGTGATGGTTTCACAGTGTAATATGCCCGACCTTCTCTAATTCCACTTGCAACTCATCGGCGGTGAGCCTCTTTGGCTCATCACGGTTTTCATGCTTTGCATTGAACACATGTCTTCGGTATTTTCTAGGATGCGGCTTGTCCTCGGAAGGAAACGGCGGTGCATGTAAAAATCTTGCTAAGTATTGCGTATGACATCGATTCTGTCACAATGAACACATGCATTGTAACCATGTGTCGCTCGCCTACGACATAGTGCCCAAAGCCGGATAATCATGGATGCACCAAATTACAACAAAGAAGCGAGAAAGAAATCAGCTTGTGGGCTGCTATATAGGTCTCCAATGAGAACACCCTTCCATAGCTGTTGAAGTTTCCTCCACAAGAGGCTCCATGAACAAATCAAAATCCTTTCCGGACTTTTTGAACCTGGGATGAGCAAGGCCATCATGTAGTTTGATTCTTTGGTGCGTACATTTGGAGGCATGTTGTAAGGATAACAAGCAATCGCCACATGCTATATGTGGCGCTCTGGTGGCCAAATGGGTTAATCCATCCGCTAAGCCAAGTCTAATGTTTCTCGGGTCAGCAGAAACTCTTTGTGTTTATCATTGAAGCTTTTCCACTCACTACCATGAGATGGATGGCTCATTACATTCTGATCTCTGTACTCCTGGTTCCTAGAATTCCATAGTACATCCTCTCTTGTTTCAGCATCATGAAACAACCTCTGCAATCTTGGTGTAATTGGAAAATGTCTCGTAACATTATGAGGAATCCTCTTCACAAATCGCCATCTTTCCATCTTGATGATTTGCATTTCGGGCATTCACTTAAGTTGGCATAATCCTTCCTAATGTAACACAATTATTCTTACAAACATGGATCATATCATATCAAATTCCAACTGCACGAAGGAAATTCTTCATTTTATCAGTAGGTGTGTGGCAGCTCGAGACGCATCTAGGAAAGATTTGCGGAAAGCAGCCAACATCGCATCGAATGATTTGTTGGTCATCCGCCGATGTCTTCACCAAGAAAGGTGACCATAGCTGAGAATACTTGACACTTATTTCGGGTGACAACAACGTTGCATTGTTCCAACATGCGGGCCCATCGCTTTTCTTCTCGCAGTGAAAGTTCACGGAATGCACGAGCATTTCATAGCATTGTTTCAATGTTGGTCAAACTCATCGGCTCCGCCACCACCACCTCCTCCTCTTCCACCGAGCATCGGGCAAATCAAGATGGTGATCTGCTGCTTCCACGTAGTCAATAACATTGACGCTCACAACTTCACCATGATGAACCCACCTAGTATATGTGACCGACATCCCATACAAGTGTAGATGATTTTGCACAGTTGACCGGGGTCTTGTAACTGAATTCATACAACTGCTACACGGGCAGAGCACATCTGATTTCGGACCACCGTACTCAGCTCTGATAAAGTTCATGAAGTTTTCAACCCCCTCGACATATGCAGCGGAGAATCTTCAAGCAGAAGTTATCCAAGTCATGTCCATCTGTTAGAAATACAAATTAGTTCTTTTACTAGATATTACAGGAAAAACATATATGCTTTTTATGAAGTCAGAAAAAAATACCTAGGTTGATGTCTAAAGCTATGGAAAGATATTTGCACGAGCAGATCTAAGTAAGGAAATATATGTAAAGCTAATTCAGCAAACAGATTTTAGTGCTAAATTATGGCAGGCTGTTTCAGCAGTCAATGAGGCCAAGCACACAGCCATCGAACTATCGAAGGCCATCGCAGCAACAAAGATCGAGTATAAAATGGTGTAGAGCTATTTCACCTAACAGATTGGCTACTAGACCATGGCAATCTATGTCACAATAAATATATGGCAGGATATTTTAGCAACTAATCGGCCTTGGCATGCCATCTCAGCTAAGCAGATTGAGTGCAGAACAGGGCAAGGAAGCTTCTTAAGCAGAGCATATTGACAGTAAACTACTTCGGCAAACAGTGAGATTAACAGAGTCTATCGGCTAACATTCAGCGCTACACCGACATGAACGGGCCTCGCCTAGAATGCGCGTATCGGGAGAAGCCGACCGCGTGCATCTCCACACTAACGCCGCCCGGTGGCGGCGCTGACCGCCGTGCGCCTCCACAAGAACGTAGCCAGAGGTGGCGGCACCGCTAGAGGACGGCAGCCTATGAGAGCATACTGTTGGAGCGAGAGGATCGCCATGCGTCCCCTCGAAGAACCGCGGCGCCGACGTATCGGCCCGGTGGGAGGGCGGCTTTGGCGAGCGAATGGAGTGGTGGGGGGCGGGGGTTGGGGAATATTTGGCCGAAGGGCGGTTGAATCAGATTTGGGGAATTTTTGTGTGGGGAGGATTTTCGCTCGGTGGGCGGGGAGTTTGGCGATGGTCGGTTTCTCCAAGTGCAGTCCCACGTGTCGTTGAAGAGGCAAGCCGCGCGCCCGCTTTCGCGTGAGCCGTGTGCAGGACCGAACGTGTGGGGGTGCAATGCGACCGCGACAGAGTGCTGTGAGTGTACCGCCTTTTTCCTTTTAAACTAGTAGGTGCTTCGCCTCAAAAAAAATTGTTGCTTCGCGATCCATCGATACTACTACTAGTAATTCGGTAATCCCGACTAAAACGGCACGGCCGGGTCTTTTCCCCGCGATATCTTTGAGGTTGGCTTAGTTGGGTTTTTAGATTTGTCTCGGTTCAATAAAAGCCGAGTTGGTGATGATGGTGTGCCCGTCATCCCGCAATATAGGCCGTCGATCTATATCTAATGGATAGGAAGGAAACTATGACAATTTACCGCACTCCTCTCCACATTTGCAGATAAGGCTTTCCTCGCTCATCCTTTTCTCCCACAAGATCTTGGTCTTCCGTGCAACGCACGGAATCTTGCTAGTACTCCCACAATATGTATATTATTGTGAAAGTTCATATACACCGCCGAGCTTAATGCAAACACGGCAGATTTTCATTACATTTCCAACTTTTATAGGACAGAAAATAAAAGAAACCCGACCCTAAACCTATTCTACTATGGCGACCGACGCCCTCCATCTGCGATCTCTATGTACGGGCGGGTTCAAGACCCGTGAAGTGAAGGTGCGGTCTCCGGCGAGGAAGAGTAGAACACAGGATACGGACCGCCAGTTGGCACACCATGCCCCGCCGCCTCCCATGCCCTACTCATCCTCGGAGGAGTCCCGACCTCGGCGGTGCCGGATGTTGACGGCGGCAAGTAGGACGCGTGGTCGACGGTGTTCCCATCGTCGGCCGCTAGTGTGGCCACCGCCAGCGGTCGCATCCGCGTCTGCCACTGGCGCTATTAAGGTCGCGAGAGGCGACTTGAGAGGGCGGCGACCTCGAGCTTCATCCCCAAGACAAGCTCTCCCGCAGAGCGCTCGCACTTCGCGGTCATGGCGGATATGGTGCGGTAGGAGGACGATGCGCTATGGTGTGGAGGTTAGCTGGGCGTTGCCGCTTAAGTAGCGCATTCCGTGAGGCCTGCTACCTCTTGAGCTTATGCTGGTTTTCCCGAAGAGGAGAGGATGATGCAGTAAAGTAGCGTAAGTATTTCCCTCGCTTTTGAGAACCAAGGTATCAATCCAGAGGAGACTACGCGCAAGTCCCTCGTACGCACAAAACGATAGCTACCGCAACCAACGCGATTAGGGGTTGTCAATCCTTCATGGTCACTTACGAGTGAGATCTGATAGAGATAATATTTTGGTATTTTTGGTATAAAGATGCAAAGTAAAAGTAAAAGCAAAGCAAGTAAATAAAGTGATGGAGATTGATATGATGAGAATAGACCAGGGGCCATAGGTTTCACTAGTGGCTTCTCTCAAGAGCATAAGTATTCTACGGTGGGTGAACAAATTACTGTTGAGCAATTGATGAATTGAGCATAGTTATGAGGTTATCCGTGCAATGATCATGTATATAGGCATCACGTCTGCAGACAAGTAGACCAAACGATTCTGCATCTACTACTATTACTCCACTCATCGACCGCTATCCAAAGATGCATCTAGAGTATTAAGTTAAAAATGAGTAACGCCTTAAGCAAGATGACATGATGTAGAGGAATAAATTCATGCAATATGATAAATACCCCATCTTGTTATCCTCGATGGCAACAATACAATATGTCCCTTGCAACACTTTCTGTCACTGGGTAAGGTCACCGCAAGATTGAACCCAAAGCTAAGCACTTCTCCCATTGCAAGAACTACCAATCTAGTTGGCCAAACCAAACGGATAATTCGAAGAGACTTGCAAAGATAACTTAATCATACATAAAAGACTTCAGAGAAGAATCAAATATTTTCCATAGATAAGCTGGATCATAAACCCACAATTCATCGGTCTCAACAAACACACCGCAAAAAGAAGATTACATCGAATAGATCTCCACAAGAGAGGGGGAGAACATTGTATTGAGATCCAAAAAGAGAGAAGAAGCCATCTAGCTCCTAACTATGGACCCGAAGGTCTGAAGTAAACTACTCACACTTCATCGGAGGGGCTATGGTGATGATGTAGAAACCCTCTGTGGTGGATGCCCCCTCCGGCGGAGCTCCGGAACAGGCCCCAAGATGGGATCTCGTGGATACAGGAAGGTACGGCGGTGGAATTAGGTTTTTGGCTCCGTCCCCGATCTGTTGGGGGTACGTAGGAGGAAGGAGTACGTCGGTGGAGCGTCAGGGGGCCCACAAGGCAGGGGCGTGCCTGGGGGGGCGCGCCCCACCCTCGTGACCGCCTCTGCACTCCTGGAGTAGGGTCCAAGTCTCTGGATCACGCTCGTGAGAAAATCACGCTCCTCAAGGTTTCATTCCGTTTGGACTCCGTTTGATATTCCGCTTCTTGAAACACCAAATAGGCAAAAAAACAGCAATTTCAGGGCTGGGCCTCCGGTTAATAGGTTAGTCCCAAAAATAATATAAAAGTGGAAAATAAAGCCCATTATAGTCCAAAACAATAGATAAAGTAGCATGGAGCAATAAAAATTATAGATACGTTGGAGACGATCGCATCCCCAAGCTTAATTCCTGCTCGCCTCGAGTAGGTAAATGACAAAAGGAGAATTTTTGATGCGGAGTGATACTTTGGCAAAATTTCAATGTAAATCTTCTTAATTGTGGTATGAATATTCAGATCCGAAAGATTCAAGACAAAAGTTCATATTGACATAAAAATAATAATACTTCAAGCATACTAATCAAAATAATTATTTTATCTCAAAATAACATGGCCAAAGAAAGTTCATCCTACAAAAGCATATAGTTAGGTTATGCTTCATTTTCAATCACACAAAGATGTTCCCAACTTCTATACCCCGATGACAAGCCAAGCAATTGTTTCATACTTAAATAATCTCAAACTTATTCAACCTTCACGAAATACATGAGCGTGAGCCATGGATATAGCACTATGGGTGGAATAGAATATGATGATGGGGATTGTGTGAGAAGACAAAAAGGAGAAGGTCTCACATTGACGAGGCTAATCAACGGGCTATGGAGATGCCCATCAATTGATGTCAATATGAGGAGTAGGGATTGCCATGCAACGGATGCACTAGAGGTATTAATGCTCAACAAAAGGAAACTAGTGGGTGTGCATCCAACTTGCTTGCTCATGAAGACCTAGGGCATTTGAGGAAGCCCATCATAGGAATATACAAGCCAAGTTCTATAATGAAAAATTCCCACTAGTATATGAAAGTGATAACGTATGAGACTCACTATATGAAAAACATGGTGCTACTTTGAAGCACAATATATGAGACTCACTACATGAAGAACGAGGTGCTACTTTGAAGCACAAAATATGAGACTCATTACATGAAGAACATGGTGCTACCTTGAAGCACAAGTGTGGAAAAAGAGATAGTAGCATTGCCCTTTTTTGGGCCTTTCTTTTTTTGGCCTTCTCTCTTTTTTCTTTTTTGGGCAATGCTCTAATAATGATGATCATCACACTTCTATTGATTACAACATGAGGATTACAACTCAAACTAGAACAAGGTATGACTCTATATGAATGCCTATGGCGGTGTACCGGGATGGTGCAATGAATCAAGAGTGACATGTATGAAAATAATGCATGGTGGCTTTGCCACAAAAACGATGTCAACTACATGATCATGCAATGGCAACATGACAAAAGTAATGTATGTCATAATAATGATGAATGGAACGGTGGAAAGTTGCATGGCAATATATCTCGGAATGGCTATGGAAATGCCATAATAGGTAGGTATGGTGGCTGTTTTGAGGACGATATAGGAGGTTTATGTGATAGAGCGTATCATATCACGGGGTTTGGATGCACCGGCGAAGTTTGCGCCAACTCTCAATGTGAGAAAGGGCAATGCACTGTACCGAAAGGCTAGCAATGGCGGAAAGGTAAAAGTGCGTATAATCCATGGACTCAACATTAGTCAAAAGAACTCATGTACTTATTGCAAAAATTTAGAAGTCATCAAAAATCAAGTACTACGCGCATGCTCCTAGGGGGATAGATTGGTAGGAAAAGACCATCGCTCGTCCCCGACCGCCACTCATAAGGATGCATTAAGCCAGTACACTTCATGCTTCAAATTTGTTACACAACTTTAACCATACGTGCATGCTACAGGATTTACTAACTTCAACACAAGCATTTCTCAAATTCACAACTACTCAACTAGCATGACTTTGATATTATCACCTCCATATCTCAAAACAATTATCAAGCATCAAACTTATCTTAGTATTCAACTCACTCAAAAGAAAGTTTCACATATCTTGAACACCAAGTATATTAAGATTAAGCAAATTACCATGCTATTAACGAATCTCAAAATAATCTAA
>JAHIAM010004032.1:0-24807 GCA_021605205.1 Aegilops longissima | reverse complement strand
CCGATCTATAAGGAACGGCAGATGGCCTTCGTCACCTCCCGCCAACACAACGATCTTTCTCGAACCCCACACCACCGCCTGCACCCTCGCCCCCGCCTCCCATCGACTACACCACCGCGCTTGGCAACACCCCAAGCCATCCTTTAATCCCGCCACCTCCGATCGGGCGCCAAGAGTCAGGCCGCACCCTAAGATAAACACTAAGAGCTGCTTCTCGGTAATAGGCGATTAGCTCACTGTACCGGGAATGCTTCCATTAATTGGGAATCAATCGCCAGAAATTGAAATTGAGGGGCGACGGACCCTAGCTAAGGTGAAATAGTATATGAGGAGAAACCTTGTGCATCGCGAAGTTACTAGGAACATCTAGTATCAAGAAGAAGCGGTCAACTAGTGTCTTCGTGGGATGAATACTGCAAGAGAGACGAAGATTTGCACGTAATAAGGGAAGAGGAGTACCTTCTTTGGTTGCCGTGGGTCACCTCCACATGTCGCCGATCATCTTGTTTTTACCGGGAAACCGATGTTCGAGGGTGCAGGCTTGGACGAACCCATGGCCAAATTGTTGACTATGTTGCCGTGGCTGTATGTCGCGAGGGGAAGCAGATCCGAGGCGCGAGGACGGCAGGTAACAACTCAAAGGTGGAGGGTGGCGGTTGAGCGGCAGCGGTGAGGCGCAGGACGGCGTGGTTGAACTGCTCGGCACGGACGGCTCGGCCTCGCTTCAACTACTAGCCGTGGGGCGCTAGTTGAGGTTGCGGGGACGACGCGGGTATCGGCTCCGCGTGATGGAGGAGGGCGTTGATGGGTGGGATGGGGTGGACGAGGACGCCGAGGTTTCGCGGCTGGTGGAGAGGTAGTTTTGGCGCCATGGAGTACGAATGGGGAATCGGACGGGTGGGGGAACCATGTTTCGTCTGGGACGCGCTTGTTTTTGGCTTTTTGAATAAGATGGGACGCTTGTTTGAAATTTGGGAAAGTACAAACTTTGCCCCTCTTAAATTTCGGACCTATCATGGGTCGGGGTAGGATGGTAATCCTGTGTCCCAAATATTTGGAGCGTTTGGCCACAAGATGTGTGCTTAGGCGGCCATTGTGTATGAATGTTTTCGAGGCGTTGCGATGCCTAGATGAAGCTACAAACCTACCCGTTTAGACCTTTGGACGCTAATGTAGGTTTCAGGTCGGAGTTATTAGAAAAGTAATTTCTTGTACTACCAAACATTGGTCTCACGCGTTTCAAGAGTAGAGGCTCTTTTGGCGCTTCGCTCAAATTTTGAAACACAAGCATTCACGCTTAGAGTACTTTGAACTATGAGGATTGACCTAAATAGACAACGTTATATTTGACCTTGTATGTTTGAAAACCTCATTAAATTATCCGCTCTTTTGAATTTTGACACTTGAAAATCCTATAACTACGATTATTTTGGAATGGAGGAGCTAATTTGAATCTATTTTGTACACGACTACATATGCTATTATGTACAAAATCAGAGCAAAGATTGGTACCCCATAGTTTAGGTATGGTTTACAAATGCCATGATATCAAATTCAAATAATTGAATGGACTTCATGTTGAATTCGATTTTTTTAAACCACCTTAGGTTGAATTCAAATGTATACTAGTTCATAGGTAGCTATTTATAAATGTCCATTGTGTAACTTTCGTATGTATAATGTGCTTTACACACACAACATGAACTATACTCACGCTTATATTCGATTGCTAAAGCGATGCATTGTCCTGGAGTTCAAAATACTAACTATGTGGATCAATTGTGTCTAATAATAACATAGACATGCTCAAATTCGATAGAATCTAGATGTCTGATGGATCAATGACCGCCTCTACGCTAATTGCAAATATCATGATCCCATCCTAATATTTGGATACAATTTATATCTTTAATCAATGTGTAGAGCAGTCTTTACGTAGTTTCACTCTCCATCGGTGGTCTCTCACACATGCTCACACACTCTCTCCCGAGGTGTCTTTCGCACACATGCTCTAGATATAACCCTCCCTCCTCTCGTAACCATTTACAACTGTTTTCACTAACCTTTATCACAAGCACTCTTCCTCTCGCAAACATACACCGCACAATCCTCATCGACCTTTCTATATACATGGACCTGCCTACGTGTCTCATGTACGCACATTATCTTTACGCCTGTCTCTCACGCATTATCTCACACCTCTCTTCCTAATCGATAGTATGATTCTAGCAGAGCATTCTGTAGGATGCCCCTTAAAGTTAGGTTGGATGAATAGTAATATCGAGATAAGGGGTTACCTTAGTCCGAGAACCTAGGGTTACAAATCCTAGCCGCTTTGTCAAGGACACAGAGTCCTTCACAATTCTGCTATCTTTGTCTTGTACGACTAGTCATCCATGGGTCTTCCTAAATGTGTCATGGGTCGACCAATGTGGCGCAGGACCGAACCGAACAAAGGGCCTCACCGACCCATCGGACTCACGCGGTGACACACCCTTCCGCCTCCACGCCTCATTATCTTCTCACACCCACACATACCAACACAAACACCACACACACGTAAAAATTCTCCTGGTGCCTCTATTCCTCCCCTTGCATATACACACTCAAGGGAATGGAATCTCTTGTCGGACGCCATATTGCGCTCTCTCTCTAGACCACCCTCATTTCTCCTGCTATCTCCCACCCCCTCGCCGGCCCCTCTATCCATGCCTCTCTCGAATACATAATACACACACATACCTCTCTAGGCCCCGCCAAATGCATCAACTACACATTCACACATGTTACATCACGCACTCCCATTGATCTAAAAAGCCCTCTTCACGCTTATTTCAGATACAACATTCCTTTTGAATAAAGTGTGGCCAAAAAATATTTTAGAGTTTCTACATATATACAACATTACAAAGTTATATGGAGGAGTACTTAACGCTAATTTGCATTGCATGGTGCCCACAATGATATTTATTCAAGACCGTGAATTTGTATATTTTTATACTATATACAAAGTTAGTCATAATAAAGAGAAACGAAGAGCATCTCTCTCTCCATCGATACCCCCCATGACGCCTTTCACGATGCACACAAAACTATCTCCATGTCCTCTAAAAGTAAGCCCCATAAAATTCAGCTGTTTCATCTTTCTCTCGCGATATATGCAATGACGATCATTGTATTTGAAGTGAAAGCACGATACATACATTGGACTTCATAATCCACTCATTACGGTCACCGCTTACGCTTAGTGGTTATTATACATCACGGGCTCACCGCACAACTTTGTATTTGCTCATGACATGACTAGTTGATAGTTGAACGCTCCACATGGCACCAATCTAGTGTTGAATCACATTATCTCACTAACATCGCTCCCACGTGTCGACTTGTATCTACTCTACATCTACACTATTATAAAATACATAAAATACACTCTTATAAAAAACAGAGTTGGTGATGATGGTGTGCCTGCCATCCGAATATAGGCCGTCGACGATTATTCCTGACGGATAGGAAAGAAACTATGGCAGTTTTGCAAAAAGGTACCCACACACCTCTCCACATTTGCAAATAAGGCCTTCCTCGCTCATCCTTTTCTCTCACAAGATAAACAAGTCATACAAATGCATCTTGATGTTACGTGCAATGCACGGGCATCTTGCTAGTAAGAATGAAAACAAACGACAAAAAAATATTTTGACGGTGGTGCTAGTCAGCTGTTTAACATGTGAGCTGGTGTGGTAATTATACACACACGCACGCATGCACACGTAACTCCATCCACGCAACACTCACACAAACACATGCACCCACACACACACGCAACACTCACACGCACACACGCAGCCACGCACGCATGCAACACTCACACGCACACACGCACGCATGCATGCACACACCAAGACACCACACGCACCAACACACACTCTCACGCCAAGTGCTCAACCTACACGCATGCGCACACATCAGCCCTCGACGATACATACACAACCAGGTGATTCTCGCACGGGTTGGAGCCTTGTCGCTACCTGTAAATTTGTGTTTATCTCGACCTTTCCCTATGTGAACTGGCAGGTGGGACCCACAAGGAACATGGTCAATTTAACTAGTCAACATGGCGCCACGCAGACTATTTGGCCGCCAACAGAGTGCAATCCGATGCTGAACTGTGAGCAAGTGACCGGATAATCACCGCAAAACGATATAGTGACCGAATCAGCTTGATTCTGAAGTTCGTGACCATACTACGCTTTTCTCTCAGAGGTCCTCCAAAACTACATATCTACACGCTCGCATGTTACATCTAACAACTATGAATACAGCACTACTACTACACTCTAACACAATAAATCATATGTGTTTTTAGTTTTACTAGATATCATATTGTTACTTATAATTATTCAGTTTGCATACATTAAAATTGCCTTTGAAATGTATGGCCAAGATTATCACGCATGGAAAAATCCCGCCTTTCCTGTTTAATCAGGTTTGTATCGATGGATCGAGTAAACAGCAAAACTATAGTACTATACAGACAAGTGACAGCCACTGGCTGTCGGTCGCCTACCTCCGTCAGAAGAGTAGAGCGCCGCTCATAAATCTTCTAGTCCTTTTGCCGACATGGGACATCAAGCTACGGTCCATGTTGTCGGTGTACTAGAGTAGGGTACCCTAGTATCCCTAACTCGTGCACGGCAGTTGTAGCACCCACGGCAGGACTGGCCTGATGACCGCTAAGATCCTCAATGCCCTTTGGAGCCATTCAAGAACAAAGTAATCAAAGCCCCGACAAGAGGAGCTTACCGGAAGGCCACTCAGTATGCGCAAGGAATAAGGCCCCGCAAGAGGAGCTTGCCGGAAGGCTTGGTGAGCGATAAGCTCCTGAAGGCGACAAGAACCTTGTCATGGCAAGGTACTCGCCGTGGCAAGTGACTCTCTTCATATCGCCCAGCTCACCCGCCAACGTGTCGCCACGGGCTCTCCCAAGCACGCATGGTCGATGGCGTAGCAGCCAGCGGGAGCAGCGATAAGCGGCAGCCGACAAGCTACCATCGTGGCAAACGGAGGCGCACTTGACGGTCCGTGTTACATCGTTTCGGGCGATTGAGACGGCATTGATGACTCTTGTCCCTTCCGCCGAGTTAGGTATAGATTATCAGACACCGTCATAAAGCGTGTACCAACCTATGTTTTTACTATTTTACCCTTTGTCTACTTGGCACATGTGGTGACCCCTTGTGCCTATAAAGGAGGCCCAAGTGCAACATAGAAAGGGTTCGGTTCAGCTCCGCTTAGTTCATCCAACTCACACATACACTCAAGCTAGGTTTTGTAGCCCTCATTGCTCCCCTAGCAAGAACACAAGATAATCCACAAAGCAGCAGAGGAGTATTATCTCTCCGAGAGCTCCGGCTGGGTAATCTGCTCGTGCATCGCCGATCCGCTTTTTGTGCAATCTCCGCCTCCGAACCACAAGGGACCCAGGTCCCATAGGTGTTCGGGGCCACGATCAACTTCCCCGACATCTTTGGCGCGCTAGGGACGCCGAGGCTGTGTGAACCCGATCCGCGGTCACACGAGCAACTTCATCAACATCTTCGTTAACATGGCGCCAAGAAGAAGTCTTCGCAGCAGCAGAGCCGTCTGCTTGAACCCACCACCACCGGAGCTGTCAGTGGTGGGGGAAACGCCGCGGAGGAACCGCGCGCGAAGAGCCCACAACGCCGCCAGTCCAAGGACAAGGCAGCGCAGGCGCGGGCGTCCGAAGTCCGCACCGCCTTCTTCTCAGGAGGCGCGGACCGACAGGCCATGATGCTCAAGGCACCATATGTTCATTGGATCAAGGCCAAGCCGAGGATCCCGAGGTCCCTCGAGACCCGCATGCACCTCAAAGATGCCGGTTGAGTGGAGTACGGTCGCTTGGGATGCTGCCCTCCTAACTTGGTTAGAGTCCGGCACATCCCGCCTCGCCACGCACGCCATTGCCACCCACCACACCAGCAGGCTTTGGCAAGAGCACAGCTATTTAGACTACCTCCAACGGCCGACAAGGTCGATTTAATGGAGGGCCATAACCGTAGCCTCATCGGCTTTGCTAACGGCGACGCTCACGGCAACTAGTGCTCTCAGCCGCGTGCAAGGCGACAAGGCACGAGCCGATGGCGACGAGACTTCGGGGTGCAGCCATCATCCCACTCCTTCCCGAAGGCCAAGATCGCCGACTCGCCGGATTCACCTCGACAATGACTCCACAGCGCCGCCGGATCCGCGAGCTCGCGCGATCAGCGCCAAGTTCTTCGAGAATGGAAAGAAGAAGACGCTGAACCCGACGAAGCGCCAAGAGAAGCGCGTCTAATCCGACCAGCGCCGGGCCTATCGTTGATATGCATGCGCCAGGGGAACCAGCGACTTGTCAGACGCTGTAGGTTGCCCTCGCTCACTCGGAGCTGCGCAAGTCCGTGGCCCGACAAGAAAAACTTCAAACCAGATGTGCCGGAGAAGTATGATGGCAGGACACACCCATCGGAGTTACTCAGCATCTACACCATCGCGTGCAGGCTGCGGAGGAAGAGACGACAAGATCCTCGCCAACTACTTTCCCCGGTGCTCAAGCAAAACGCCGATCTTGGCTCATGCACTTGCCGGATGGCTCTATTTCTTCTTGGGCAGATTTGTGCCACCAGTTTATTGGCGCTTTCACAGCGCCACAAGCCTCATGGCCAGGAGAGTGACCTCCACCTGCTTGCCTGTATGAGGGAGAGTCCTCACTACTAGAAAACCGCTACTAATGGCGCACCTAATTTGGCCATTAATGGCGCATCACGTGTGCCATTACTAGCACGCCATTAGTATTTTATTAATGGCGCACGGTGGTGCGCCATTAGTATTCTGATACTAATGGCGCACCACCGGTCGCCATTAGTATAGGCTACAGGCGCCATTAGTATGCCTCCCGAGGCCATGTATACCAGTGTGCTTTGGCATACTAATGGCGCACTCACCACGAGATCGCCATTAGTAACCATGGATACTAATGGCGCCTACCAGATGATCGCCATTAGTATAGCTTTGTCATACTAATGGCGCACTTCATGTGATGCGCCATTAGTATGAATATTAGGTTTTTTATTTTTTATTTTCTGTTTTTGCACATGTTACAAAATGTATAATTTGACAAAATATAGACAGCACACATCAACAACAGATTCATCGAATACAATAGAAGATTAGTCTTTGAATACAATTCATCATATTAGTCTCCTAATACAATTCATCATATTAGTCTCCAATTGAAAAGACCGAACAAAGATAGAACATTATATTACAAGTCTCGAGACCCTGAAGTAGCGAGTTTGTCTTCACATTACAAGTCGATATCGATCATCTAAACTACCATCACATAGAAGAGAGTTGCGGTCATCACAATGAGCATCATCACGATGAAACTCGCCTTCATCCGGTTCCTCCAACGCCCTCCCTCTCCCGCTAGATAGCGGGCGATCTAGATTCGGCCTCGCCCTAGTGGTGTACCCTTTGTAACTGTTAGCGCTGAATCGGTGAACCTGTCTCCACACTCCTCCCATCATCGAGACTCCGAACCTTACCTTGTACACGACATACGCCGGCATCGCTATGCACTAGCCAAATGAAACGTTAGTACCAATTCACGACAATACATAAGCAATATATAAGTATGCAACAGAACGATCGGAAGAGAAAAGCAAGACATTAATAGCATCGATTACATCTAAGTTGAACGACTCTCAAACCAAAGAGACATACTACAAGTTCATTAAAGTTTAATTACAACATGAGCCAATCGATGTTTCAGAACTAGACAACTCGACTCAAGGGATCGAGCGTGGATGAAGCCGCCGCTCATCGTGGGAGTCATGAAAGAACGGGCGTTGTCATCCTGCATTTGTAGCATTGTGTCGATGTCACTGTTGGACGTTGATTTCTGAGGTAGAACTGCCCCGAGGTACGGCGACATCTTGATGGATGATTTCCGTAAAACTCCAACCGGATGCGAAAGAATTTTGTCCGATGTCCGCGCCCGGATTGCCGACACGCCGGCCCAATCTTGAGTTTACTTGGTAGCGAAGTTGATGATGGTCCCGACGATCGCCTCGCATGTGATGGATGGCGAGTAGGCACCCTTCCGACGCCGAGCTGCTTGACGAGGAACGTCAGATTGTGGGAGAACACGTGCTTGCCGATGTTTACCAATAGGCCTGGTGAAGGTGCTCTCCAGATTTGGCGAGCCGGGAGAACATCATCAAGAACCTTCTTGACATTTGTGTAGTCTACGTCGATCGACGGTCCGGGTCGAAATACGTGGCCATGGAATATTTGGGGCTTAGGAGGATGAGCGGCAACGTGTGTCACCGCAGAAAACACGGAATGTTAAAAGAAAAACGATCGAAATGTAAGAATTCATATGTTACGGGCGGTTGAGGGAGGACTTACTCGGGAAAGTAAGGCACGAGGAAGTTATCCTTATCTTGGTTTGCCGAATGACGCCTTCGAGGTAAGAACTCGGACTTGCGGTCCCCGCGCACGCCCAAGATCTTGGCACGCATGTAGAAGGGGTCAACTATCACGATGTCCGGTCTTGTCGCGAATGATCGTGATTCCATACTCAGCTAAAATAGCCGAACGAAGGTGTAGTGCAGCGGATGAAGGTTCAACATAGCGTGGATGTCTCAAAACGCAGGACGATCGTACGCCTGGCGGAGTTATCCACAAAGCCCTTGCCCTCGCACCTTGGCCAAAACTGGGTATGCCACATCCTTCTCCCCGAGACGCCGCTTCTCCAAAGAAAGAACACCATGCAGACCCGATAGCACCGGTTGCAGCATTGAGCATATTTGTCGGTAGCATCGCCCTACCCGCCACATGCACCCTCCTCGAGATATCCTGCGGTGAAGGTGGCCGCCCCGAGCACGGATCGATCTCAGTGCCGGCTGGCTCGCAGCCTTCTTAGTCTTTATTTTGCGGCCTTCTTCTTCTCCTGTAATGGGACCGAGTTTTGCTCACATGACCGCCTTCTTGAGTGTGTTGGGGCTGATATTTCTGACCTCGCCTATCCGAGGCTCGTGAAGTCGGCAGTGGAGGCGCCTCCGAGAGCTGAACGCCGAGCGCTACGTGTAACTTGGCTTCTCCGCTGCACGAGCCAGATCGCACACGCCTTTTGTTGGGTTTGGTTCTTGAGAAGGAGGCCCCATGAAGTCGCCATCGCATCCATGATCGGCAAAGTACCGATCGACGCTGCCAAATGTATCATCGCGTCCGCGTCGTCTCGATCCGTGCCATATGCATGTTTGGATCCAGGCATAGGGACTCCCGGATTCACTCGACAAAGACTCCACACCCGTCGGATCCGCGAGCTCGCGATCAGCCCAAGTTCTTCGAGAATGGAAAGAAGAAGACGCTGAACCCGGAAGGCCAAGAGAAGCGCCGCAATCCCCAGCGCCCCGGGCCACTTGATATGCATGGCCGGGGAACCAGCGACAGACGCGTAGGTTGCCCCCGCTCACTCGGAGCGGCAAGTCCGTGGCCCCAAGAAAAACTTCAAACCGATGTGCCAGAAGTATGATGGCAGGACACACCCATCGGGTTTTCCAGATCTACCCATCGCGGTGCAGGCTGCGGAGGAAGAGAAAAGATCCTCGCCAACTACTTTCCCCTGCTCAAGCAAAACGCCGATCTTGGCTCATGCACTTGCCGGATGGCTCTATTTCTTCGGGCGATTTAACCATTTATTGCCCACAGCGCCACAAGCCCATGGGCCAGGAGAGGACCTCCACCGCTTGCCGTAGAGGGAGAGTCCCTCACTACTAGAAACCGCTACAAGGCGCACCAATTTGGCCATTTGGCGATCATTGTGCCAACTAGCACGCCATTAGTATTTTATTAATGGCGACGGTGGGCGCCAAGACGGAACAATGGCGCCCACCGGGCCATTAGTATAGGCTACGCGCCATTATTGCCTCCCGGCCATGTATACCGTGTTTTGGATACAATGGCGCACACCACGAGATGCCCATTAGTAATTGAGATACTAAGGCGACCCACCGGATGCCCATTAGAAAGGAAACATACTAATGGCGCATTCATGTGATGCGCCATTAGTATGAATATTAGGTTTTTTTTATTTTTTTTTTGTTTTTGCACATGTTACAAAATGTATAATTTGACAAAATATAGACAGACACATCAACAAAGATTCATCGAATACAATAGAAGATTAGTCTTTGAATACACATCATATTAGTCTCCTAATAAATTCATCATATTAGTCTCCAATTGAAAAGACCGAAAAAAACAAAAAAGGAAATAAAGGGAAAAACCAAAATTTTTTAAAATAAAATTTACAAAAGGTCTCCGAGAAACCGCCTTACCGGTTTGTTCCTTCCCCTAAAGCGGCATTCGATTCCTCCCCTAGGGAGTTGCGGGAATCAATGACATCCTCCCACATGAACTCGCCTTACCGTCCTAACCCCTTTCCCTTCCGCCAAATAAAGTTTCCAATTCCGAAAACTGAATTTAATTGAACAAACACGGGGAAAACGCTTAATGCACAACCAATTGAACGTTAAAAAGTAACCAATTCAAAAAATACAAAAGCAAATTTTAAAGCAATGAAAGGGATCGAGGGAGAAAAGCAAGAACCTTTAATTTTAGCATTTTCGATTCATCAGTTGAGATAAACCCCAAAGGGACATCTTAAGTTTCAAAACCCAAATTGCGGAATTTGTCCGACCCCCCGGATTGCCGACACGCCGCGCCCAATCTTGAGTTTTCTTTGGTAGCGGTTTGATGATGGTCCCGACGACGCCTCGCATGTGATGGATGGGGAGGCACCCTTCTCGCCAGGCACGAAAGGAACGCAGACAGGGAGAACACGTTGCCTTTTAAATAGGCCCGTGAAGGTGCTCTGATTTGGCGGAGGGGAGAACATCATCAAGAACCTTCTTGACATTTGTGTAGTCTACGCTCAATCGACGGTCCGGTCAAATACGGGCCATGGAATATTTGGGGCTTAGAGGATGAGCGGCAACGGGTCACCGCAGAAAACACGGAATGTTAAAAGAAAACGACAAATGTAAGAATTCATATGTTACGGGCCGGTTGAGGGAGGACTTACTCGGGGTAAGGCACAGGAAGTTATCCTTATCTTGGTTTGCCGAATGACGCCGAGGTAAGAACCGGACTTGCTCCCCCCACCCCAAGATCTTGGCACGCATGTAGAAGGGGTCAACTATCACGATGTCCGGTCTTGTCGAATGATCCGTGATTCCATACCAAATAAAATAGCCGAACGAAGGTGTAGTGCAGCGGATGAAGGTTCAACATAGCGGATGTCTCAAAACCAGGACGATCAGACGCCGGGGAGTTATCCACAAAGCCCTTGCCCCCGCACCTGGCCCAAAACGGGTATGCCACATCCTTCCCCCAGACGCCCTTCTCCAAAGAAAGAACACCCATGAACCGTAGCACCGTTGCAGCATTGAGCATATTTGTTCGAGCATCGCCCTACCCGCCACATGCACCCTCCTCGAGATATCCTGGGTGAAGGTGGCCCGCCCCGAGCACGGATCAATCGCCGGGCGGCTCCAGCCTTCTTAGTCTTTTTTTTGCGGCCTTCTTCTTCTCCCGTAATGGGACCCAAGTTTTGCTCAGACCCTTCTTGAGTGTGTTGGGGCTGATATTTCGGACCGCCTATCCGAGGCTCGGTGAAGTCGGCAGGAGGCGCCTCCTGAGAGCTGAACGCCGACCCAAGGTAACTTCTTCCCGGACAGCCAGATCGCAATTTTGTTGGGTTTGGTTCTGGAAGGAGGCCCCATGAAGCCCATCGCATCCATGATCGGCAAAGTACCGACGACGCTAAATGTATCCCGCCGCCGCCGCTGCTCGATCCCGGCATATGCATGTTTGGATCCGGGCAAGGGATGTCCGACCGCTGGCGGTTTCCATGGGGCCGATTTTCGCCGCACGACCGGGCGGTGTTGTCTTTGGGGTGTCCCCGCCCCAAACGAATCGGCTTCGCCAAAGCAGGGCCAGCTCGAGCCCGAGGGTCATCACGCCATCATCGCGGCCCCGACGGGTCGATTCGGAGGTAAAACTCGCGCAGCCCGGCAGCACCAACCGTTGAACCCCAAAAAGTTGGGTGGCATCCGGTACCATGGAAAAGGTTGCCCGTTGAACTATTTTGCCCTTGGCAACATCGACCAACCCGTTCACGGCGGAGGAGAGTGCACGGAACGCGGGCGGCGCCTTCGCGAAAACATGGGGGCCGAGCCAAAAGGCAAGGAGATGAAGTCCTCGCCGAGAGGCTTAATTAGTTACCGGATGATGGCGCCGAGCTCGGCTATGTAGAGGCACCGCCAACGGCGGGCGCCTGACGGAGGGCCCTTGCTGCAGGGTGCCGCCGGGCGCAACCCGGGCATTAAGCCCCATGCCGGCGCCGGAGACACCAAGCCCCGCCAGAGGCACCAATGGCCCCCCATCGCATTATGCGAAGTTGTGCCGTGAAGCTAGGAATCGGGCGCCCCCGCCGCCCGCAATCCACGACTCAACCCCGAGATCAAGGTAGGCACAATGGCGGTGATCCCGCCCGAGTCGTTGTTCCACTTGTTTGACACCCTCCAATGGCACCGTGCCTTTGAGTTTTGAACCTCCTCCGCTTTCCGAGCTGGTCTTTTTCCTTCCGACACCGTTAGTATGACCCCATTTTGTCGACAAGCCTTGCCGCCACACGACCACCGACGCCGGCCTCGAGCTTATCCTTGTTCTTCATTACATTCAACCCCTATTTAGAGTGGTGTCCCAAGGTTGCTCGACACCCCCGCCATCGTTTCATCAAGGAAGGAATGGAACCTTTAGAAATTTGGCTTCATTAATTAGAATGCAACCATATGGAGCTAATTACGCTGGGTGTATTCTTACTGAAAGCCTGCCCCGGTCTTCGGATCCGTTAAGTTCCTTTGTTTTCGGTCCTTCACCGGCCCCAAAGTTCCTGGTCCGCTTGTCACCGATTTATCAAGAGGGCGGTAGGCCTTGCTCGCACGGTCCGCCTCCTCCTTGTCCCATATAGGCTCCGCCACTCAGAACCGCGGACCGAGTGTGTGTTCCCCATGTTCAGCTCCTGATTTGTTTCCACTCACTTGATTGGGAGTTTGCGGTGCCAAATTGATCTTGAAGTCGTAGTCATCTTCGTGATCAAGGATTTTTCCTTGATCTTCTCATAACTCTCACCTTCTCATCATTCTTTCACATTGTTTTTCCAAGTAGATGTGGCCTTGCTCATCTTCGTGAGGGCAGCATTGTTCACTTTATTCCCTTTGAGGCTTGTTTTTCAAAGCAGCGGGAACTTGTATCGCTCGCAGCTTGAAGGGAGGTTTAAATTCCCGGTCGATGCCCGTTCTCTGTTGATCGAGACGGTGTTCGGAGAATGCACCCGAGCTGAAGGAAATTTTGACTATTCGCTCGGGCGCCGTGGATTCGCGGAGTCCACTTCAAGAATTCCTCCTTGAGGGTGCGGAGCACGGTCGGGCGCCGTCCTTCCGCTGTCTTCCCGTTTGCCATCCGGCCGCGCCCCATCATCCGGGGCATCCCGGCACCATCGGTGGATCAGGTCATCCTCGGCACATCGGGTCTCAGGATCTGGGAAGGCGGCGCCTCAACAAGTGAGGTTGTTCCTCCATCCCGGGACAGCTCCTTAATGCCTTGCCCCCAACCCCGGCCTCATCGTTAGGGCCATGTTTTCTAAATAGAAACAAAGCTTGGTCAAAAGTTGGTTATTGTCAACAACAAGATCATGGTCTCATCATTTAGGGTTTGTCACACCGAGGCATCCTAAAATCTAAGCTTTTATCATTGAGGGTTTTTCCGCCGAGGCACCCTAAAAGCCTAAGCTTTCATCATTTTGGTTTTATCGACACCGAGGCACCCTAAAAGCCATGCATTATCAAAGACGCCGGGCACTTGATCCTACTTAATTAACTACACATACCTCGCCCATGCATTAGTCAAGTATTTATTTGTCCTATTTTAGCAAAGTCATGCTAAAATTCACGGAAAATTTCAGCATGACCTTTGCTGAAAATAGGACATATGGAGTACCCAATTTGCCGAACGGAAGTTAATCGACATTCCGCAAACTCAAGGGCCTCTCACCTGCAAAATCATTATCCTGTGGACATGGATGCAATGTCACATGTCACATGGATCCCACACCCAGGAGCGGTGAAGCTTCATGTTATTTCACAAACCACCCGACTAAAGAGCTTTATGTAGAAAACAAATCCTCCACCAGCTCACATAGGATCATCCTCTAAGCAATTACTCAAATGGGCACTAGCTGCAAAATGAACATTTTACTTAACTTTTACACAAGATCATCCCACCCCAACATTACGTCGGAGGAGCATTGGTCACAACCCTTTAATCTCTCTCGCCTACTTTTTCTAAAACAAAGGCACAAATAATTCGCAAGACATTACAAATAATTCAAGAATTTGAGAATAATCAGAGGAAATTAATCAACTTGTAAACCGATAAAGAATAATATATTGAGAATATCGACCGACACGCTTTTGACAAAAATCGAGGTGCATTGCTTATAGGAAGTTATTAATACGAACAAGGTGCTATGGATAACCGTTCAAGATGCAAAATGCACTTCAAGATGCCATGGACAACCTCGACTATCAACTACATGGTGAGCAACCAGACAATTTCTCCTACATATGTTTGCTACCCAATTTTCGAACCTGGTTTTCATTTTTTTATTCAAAGCATGAATACTAATTGTGATGTCGCACGTCGGCCAGGTGGGGCAAACAGAGGCCTATGGGTGAAGCATGAATACTAATTAACATAATGCTTTTAGCAACACGGCAACAAGGAATGAACTAGTACTTCCAAATAGCGATGACTAATTAGCCTATACTAAAGTGAAACCACTATGTACTAATCCATTGATGCTAGACAAAACTGAGTAGTCAACAAAAGAAACAAATCCAGAACGGACAACCCTCCCGATAAAAGGATTGCAGATTTACATCAGTTATGGTCCGACCTTTGTCCTTTAAGTGATAGGCAAGTCTCCACGATGGTTGTGCTCGTAAGCGGAAGGGATTCAAACGACCAACCGCAGCAGGATGCATATATGCCCCGATATGTTTTTAGTAACAAAGATAAGTGCAATCAAACAAATGATCTAAGATTAACAAGTCAGAATTCAAAGGAAAGATTTGAATTTCCAAGGTCCCATCAACACAACAATCTCATGTCATTGGCTCTCAAGATATTTCATTTGTTTCTAAGAAACACGATATACCAAACTAAAAGTTTGAAATTTTTGATGAGCTCCACAAACAGAACACTTTGAATCATAAAAGAGGGCTCTATGCTACCATAAATTCTGTTTAAAGGGTCAACATGTTGTGATGTCCATCATTACCATATTGTTTTCATTTAATATAAAGAGACAATATACCATTTTCATAGGCCCCATCAATCAACAAATCTCATGTGTGGGACTAAAGTTTTTATTTGATTCTCTACTAGACAACAAAAAAACACATATACCAAGCTAATAGCTCAAATACCTAGATGAGCCCTGTCCTACCATAATTTCAGGATGTTAAGTTTCGATTTACAAATTAGTCCTTTATTTGAAGGTAAGGCGCTAAGCTGTTATTCTATCCCTAAATACCTCTAGTGAGTGGTGACATAAAATTAGTCCTTTCTTCAACAAGCATAATGCTGGTTGCTAAATACCTATAGTGAGTTGTGAAATATATAACTAGCTACCAATATTTAACCATAACATAATACATAATAAGGCATCCAAAAGCATATCAAACAAGGAGCATAATACATCGAACCCCAGCCTAGTTTACAAAAAAATCAATCCAAGACAGGGGATTTAACCACCGAACCTTGCGCGAGAGGTTGAGGAAGGATGGCCCCCCGGCAGCGCTGCCGCTGCTCCCTGGTTGGGGGGGGCGACGGAGGTGTCGGGGCGGGCGACGGTGGCCCGGGGCGGGTCGAGGGGGGGGGACGGTGGTGTCGGGCGGCCGAGGGTGGGGGCGACGGGGCGCGGGGGGTCGAGGGGCGGGCGACTGGGTGGGCCCTTTGGGCGGCGGGGACGGGGCCGAGGGCGGCGGGCACGATGGTGTCGGGCAGGCGACGGTGGGCCGAGGGCGGCGGAGAGGAGATCGGGAAGGGGATCGCCGGGGGGCAGGGAGAGAGAGGATCCACGGGGGGCGCCAACTAATGGCGCACTACCTGGCGCCAATAAAAACATTAATGGCGCACGGTGAGGTGCGCCATTAGTATTTTTTTCCGCCGAGCCAACAGTATCTACCACCGACCGAACATGTCAAGTCTTCTACTAGCTCGATGTCCCAGCAGTTCTCACACCGAGGTCCTGGTTATTCCTGTGCTCCACAATTTTTTTATGCAATTAAAATGCTGTTTGATACTTATTTGTGTTTAAATATGTTCAAACTTGTTTAAATCATAACAGTAATATTTTTTTATAAGACAGTAATAATTTTTTAAATATCATCAAACAGAATGCCGTGGAGCGGGAGGTGGGGGTGGGGGGCTCCGGTTGAGGGGGGGGTGCGGGGTGGCGGGGCGTTGATTAGGGAGGTGGGGGTCCGGGGGCGGGGTTGGAGGGAATCGAGAGGGTGCGGCGTGGCGGGGCCGGGACCGGATCTGGGCGGGGTCGGCGGTGGCGGTTGAGTAGGGGAATCGAGAGGGGCGGGGGCCGGGCGGCCGTGGACCGGATCCAGGTGGGATAGCGACGAGATGGAGGAGGATCGAGATCGAGTGTCCATGAAATTAAAAATATTCATGATAGTTCAAAAAGTGCCCATGAAATATAATCGAGAAATGAAGTCACGATTTAAATACAATCGATCTTAGCTAGCTATCTGTCACAATTTCTTGCCCTTTTTTCGCAAATGGAGTTCTTCATGGAACGGACGCCCTTTAGGTAGGGTGGTCCCCTTCTTGTGGTGTATGCTGCTATTCATCATCGGCCCCATGTTCGATCCTCGCCGATTTGTCGAAGTCTTGCTCATTGGCTACCCATCCATTCCGATGATCTTCCTTTCCCTCCTCACAACACGACCGGGCTTTGGGGTCGGTAATGAAGAAGCATTGGTCCACTTGGGAACCCAGACTATGGCTCATTTTTCAAGGGTGACGCTTATCCGTCTTGATTTGGCTTCATAACCATGGTGGTGAAATACCGTCTTCTTTATGACGTTTTGGCCCATCCGAACGGAACATCGGGACCTTCTCTCCACAGAGCTCAGCTCCCGATCTCCTCGATCCTTCCGTAGTATCTCCCTTGTCGACCGTAGGATTCCATCTACCCCGGAGTTCGATAACCATCGCCTTCATGTCCTTGGCCTCGGTAGAATGTGTAGCCATTGATATCGGTCATAGGTCATCGTTGTGCTCCGCCGTGAAAGGCAATATGAGTTGTTCTTCCGCCGAAGAATCCTCTGGGTACCTTGGCTTCGCTTGAACCAACGGTGAAACATGAGTTGTGCTCTTTGAGTATATCTCCGCCCCGCCCTCCGTTCCCTGGCATTGTACGCCTTCTTAATAAAGGTTTTGTGCTCTACCACCCAAGGATCAACCACGCCTATGTGTTGTAGCGACTAGGTTTGTTTCTTTCAAAGTCGCGAACCCGTCGACATGCATTTCGGGCACCTCACGGGACCCCATCCAGCGAGCCCGCCGAGGTGCCCCTGACGGGCGACCAACGGGTTCTCGGCCCAGATAATTCGGAAGGAGATGCACTTCGGGTCGAAGCCCCGCTATGCTTCCCTCGACGGAATTTGTAACGATCCTTTGATGACACCATTCATCCTTTCGAACGCATCATGCTTGCGGAACGCGCCCGAGTTGATGATATCCTCCACTATATGGACCAGCAGATGCACCATAACGTCAAGAATGCGCGGGGACATCTCAAGCTCGATAGTATCACCACGATCTCTTCCCGAGCCTTCTCGAGTTGTTTCACGCCAATCGATCAGAGATGACGCAAGTTGCATAGGCCAAATAGGTTTCACGGACGGCGGCCCATGATCCCAGGATTGCAACCGAAGTATTCCATCGGTGATGTCGGAGACTTCATCCCGCTGAACTTCGCTTCACTGGTCTAGGTATCGCTTATCTTCCCTGAAACTAAGGAAGTTTTACCCTAGGAGGCAGGTGAAAACTGCTCGATCTCCTCCCCGACTTAGAGTGAAGCGCCGGAGGGTAGTTTTCCGTCTTCTTGGCCTTTTTGCCTTTGGCGATTTCTTCGTGTTCCCATCATCATCATCATCATCATCATCATTAGCGGAAGCCCCGCCTGATGCCCATTGATTTCAAGTCCCCTTTTTCGCCCATCTTTGGTCCTCTCCGCATGTTGAGCGGGTACCAAGCACTCGACAGCTCTTCGTGGATATGCATGACATCAAGGCTGTGAGGCACACGGTGGATCTTCCAAGACGGCAAGTCCCAAAACAGACTCGCTTTCCATACCTTCAAGGCTCTCGCGCTTTCGCTTTTCCGGCTCGCGCCTTTTTGCTTCTTTTTCCCGCAGGGGCGTTTTCCAATTTTTCAACAGCTTGTCTATTTCTCGCCCCCTCAACGGCGTGGGTTTGGTTTACCATCGAAATTCCCGCTTCTCCACGGGTCATCGTCAAGCCACCCGGCGTCCCATGAACACGGTTTTCAAGACCCGGATTCTATCTAGCCATACGCCGTCATCCATGCACCTTTACGCATCCGAAAATCCGGATTACCTGCCCCCAGATATCCGGAATCAGATAGTCGGGCATGGCCGTGAGCGGCGGCCTCATAGGAAATATTCTTTTCTGAGTCCCACGACGGGCTTCACAACGTGTCAAGCCCTCTTCAAAGCCCCATCATTGATGTCGCCCTGTTGTTTCGCCCTTCAATTAGCATACTCATTGAATGTACCCTTCATGCACAACCAGGGGAAGGTTGTACATCCACACAAAACAAGCCAGGTGCTATGTGTTTCCGCTGCCAAACGGATTGACTCCATCGGTGTCGCCCAAAGACGATGTTCCTTGATCGCCCAAATTCAGTTCGGTTCAACGCTTGCCACGGCTCGCATCCTTAGGGTGACTCAGATCTTGTCTTTTTTATCTATCTCCGGATCATTTGCGCCATCTTTCGCTTCTTTTCCTCCCTATCCCGGGCAACGCAGGAGCTTTGCTACCTTAGGGTCCGCAAATAGGCGCAGACGAGGAGGATCGGAAAGTACCACACCACTTTTCGAGGAGCTTTTCCTTCTTGTATCGGTGACGCCAAGACACCGACATATGGTAGACTCTGTCTCCCGATAAATGATGCAATTGTTCATGCACACGGTATTCACGGGGTAAATCAGAGGACACGATTTTCTTCGCCTCCAAACTGTCGGGCACTTGTTCCCTTTGGGAAGACGCCGTAATGAATTTCTCGCCGGCGCCCGGTCATTTTGTGTTTTACCTTCATCTCCGGAGCCATGAGCGCTACCAGCGGTATCCTCGGCCTGCATCCTTCATACAATGGAGAAGCCTTCCTGGTCCTCTTGGCCTTCCGGGCACCGCTCCGCTTGAGAAGCAGCCTTGAATATGAGGGTCCTGCACCCAGCCCATCGATGGTCCAGTCGTCGCCCGCCGCATCATCATCTTCATGATCATGCTCCGCCTGCCCGCATCTTCCTCATCATCATGTCCTCATCTTCTACATGATGATCGCAGATCACCGCTGATCATCTCCCGGGATTCTTCGCCTTCCCCCCCGAGCCGCGGTGGTTGTCTTGCTGCCCTTCCTCATTTCTTGCCCGCCCCCATGGACGACTTCAGTCATCTTCATCACCTTGCCACCGAAGCCATCCATGAAACCACCAAGAGCAGGTGGTCCCGACCTTTCGAACCGGGTCCGCAATAAGGCTCTTCCTTCATTTCGACACGGACATCTTATCTCCGCCTCGCTCTTTGAAGCATCTCGCCTTCGCGACCTCAAAACCTATTCAGATGCCTTCGGTCATCGGGACATGGGTCAAGGTAGAGAAAACGATATTTTAGAACCAAACAAAATTTTATGACTTTCCCTAAAATAGACCAAAGAATGCTTAATGCCAAAATTTCCCAAACGGAAATGAATCAACATTCCGCAAAATATTGGCAACTATCGGATTTCAAATACCGACACCTCCAAACACAAACACATATGCAACACCACAAACATATGCAACACCAATAACATACATAGATCTAGCTAGGCTAAAAAGTGCATGTGCACATTGTTGTAGGGAGAACAACATAAATATAGCTTCCCCTTACTTACCTATTAAAACAAAATTTTAACCACTTAATTTGAATGAATTATGGTGGAAATGAGGTGAAAAGAGGAGGCACCCAGACAAGGAGGAGGTGGAGAGAATGAAGTGGGAGAAAGTGAGTGTGGGTAGGAGAGGCTGTCCAAAATATTTGTTTAACACTAATGGCGCACTTAAAAGGATGCGCCATTAGTATGTTTGGACAGGGCACTAGTTCAAAAAAAAAATTTTCTATACTAATGGCACCCCTGGTGCGCCATTAGTAGTTACAACTACTAATGGCGACTTTAAGAAGGATGCCCATTAGTATGTTTGGACAGGCACTAGTTCAAAAAAATTTATACTAATGGCGCACCCATGCCCGGTGGCCATTAGTAATTAAATTACTAATGGCATTTGAAGGATGCCCATTAGTATGTTTGGACAAAGCATAGTTCAAAAAAAATTTCTATACTAATGGCGACCATCAGCGCGCCATTTAGTTACAACTACTAATGCCCATTTTAAGAAGGATGCCCATTAGTATGTTTGGACAAAGCATATTCAAAAATTTTTGAATAATGGCGATTTGCATGGTGGCCATTAGTAGTTTTTAACCTAATGGCGCATCGGGGTGCCTTATATAATTAATGGCCACAACTTTCGGTGCGCCATTAGTGTCAATCCCATCTATAGCCCTTTTCTAGTAGTGCCCGCAAGTTCATCCAAAGATTCAAAGGGTGCACTACAACATCCTGCACGCCCACCCGGTGGTGATCGCATTTCATCGAATGTAAACCGAGGATGAGGGAGGAGATGGCGGGCAAAGGAAAGACGCCGGAGCTTTACCGGCCGGCTGGGACGCCAAGAAGGAAGAAGACCCTAGGATAGAATGTGGGAGCAGAGTCCACAAGGGGAGATCGCCTGCAAGGAAGAGCCGCTAAACAAAGAAAAAGAAAACCAAGAAGTACTAGGTCGAGCAGTCCGCAGGGAGGTGGCGCCGCAAGGCTAAGGCAGCGGCTCCGCAAGGAAGTTGTCCGACGCCGACCGCAAGCGTGGGGCTGCCGACAAGCCCGAAGCTCCAACAAGCAAGATCGAAGATCCACCGCACAAAGGGCCATGATTCCGTGCTGCAAGAAAGTCGAGCATCTTGTTGAGCTAAGGAATACGAGCGGTAGACAAGGAGAAGGCCGGAAGGTGCAAAGGGCAGAAGTAAGAAGAGACCCGGCCGGGAGGACGCCAGGGCAAGGCCAAGCAAGGGGCAGGAACCTCCCCGGCCGAAAGGAAGAAGACGAAGATGAAGATGACGAGGATAGGAAGACGATGAAGCTGATGAGCAGGAGTTCCGTATATGACGGAGGTCCTTTTGCTGAGGAGGCCTCTCATACCTCCCCAACTCAAACAATGGATGGTGAGGTCAATGCGCAGAACCATCCAAGAGTCACGCAAACCTCTAAGTGGTCCAGCACGCCCATCATCTTTGACATTGAGGATCATCCCATCGATCATCGTCGGGCTTGCCGATGTTGGTTTCACCAACCATCCGCAACCTCAAAGTCACAAATATGTTGGTTGACGGGCCCTGAATTTGATCTCCTGAAGGCTCCGGCTTCAAACCCGACCGGAGCTCAAGAAACGGTACTTTCCAAGGAATCAACCCAAGAAGGAGGCCCAAAGGGAAGATCACGCTGCCGTAACATTGGCAGGAGCTCAACTTCGAACCGGAGGGTCATGTTTGATGTTGCCGATTTCCATTGCCCTACAATGGCATACTTGGCCATCCAGCACTCGCCAAGTTCATGGGCCCCTCATTATGCTTACAACCTACTCAAGATGCCCGCCCGAAAGCCGCATTTCGTCCACGGCCAAGAAGGATGCATTATCTCCCCGACAAGATTTAAGGATGCAGAGCGAACATATAGAAAAATTGCCCAACTCCCGAAGAAGCCACCTGGAGTTTGCTTTGCGCCCTTCGAGTGCCGCCCGCCGAGGACGCACCATCGAGCTCCACCGCAAGTGCAAGAAGACGATGGAAACTCCCCAAGACCAAGAAGGTGCCCGAAGGAGGACGGACGGTGGTACCTTCACCAAAGCCACGCTTGACCCTAAAAGGGAAGGCAGCCTGTTTTCCCAAGGGCTAATGTCGGCGTGTTTGCATGGCAACCATCCGACATCCCCTGTTCCTAAAGTAATTGAGCACCACCTAGTGCTTCCTCACGCCCCGCCCAAAAAGTTAGGAACAAAAAGGAGCCAAGAGTTCATAGCGAAGAAATCAAGAAGTTGGAAGCAGGGCTTGTCAGGAGTCCTCCATCCCACGTGGTTGGCCAATCCGTAGTTGTACCAAATAATGGGAAATGGAGACTTTGTATTGACTTCACGATGTTAATAAAGCTTGTCCAAAGACCCATTTCCCTTGCCACGACGACCAGATTGTGGACTTAATGGATGTGATCCGCCATTTCTTGATGCATATTCGATACCATCGATCTTCATGGCGTAAGAGGATGAAGAGAAAACCGGATTCATTACACCGTGGCACGATCGCTTCATACGGATGCCTTTCGTTTAAAGAATGCCGGTTCAACCTTGCAAGAGTAGTCCATGATGCCTTTGAGCCAAAAACAAAAAATGTAGAAGCCACATGGATGACATAGTGGTCAAGAGCAAGGACAAAGCAACTCTTTGGATTTGATGAAACATTTGCAAACTGCAAGATCAACCTCAGCTCAACCCCGAAGTGGCCTTTGAGTCCTTCCGCAAGCTTTCGGTTCTTTGTGTCTCAAATGGGAATTAAGCCAATCCCGACAAGATCAAGGCCATTGAGCAGATTGAAGCACCAAAGCGCCAAGGATGGGCTTGCCGTTTGGGTGCTCCCGAGTTCATCTCTAAGTCTAGGGCACCCCGCCGCTTTTTCAAGATTTTGAAAAGGGTCCAATGAAATGAACTCCCGGGGGAGGTTGGGGCAGATTTGAAGAGATACTGCCTCCACTGAATTTGTCGACCTAGGCCACAAGAGAAGTTTGCATATAGCGCAACCAATCAAGTGGTTAGTGCCTGCTAGTAGCGAGAGGAGGCGATGATGAGCCGAACCGAGGCCGGATCCAAAGACAAGCGGCCCCCCAAGCTGGGTCCCGATAAAGAAGATCAGCAGGTTGCTAAGACAGAAGAAGATGGTACCCAGTTTACTTTGTTGTTCCTTCCACAAGGGGCTAGGTCAAGGTATCCGGGCAAAAGTTGTTTTCCCCTCATGGCCTCAAAAGCTGCGCCATTATTTCCAAGCACATGAGATAACAGTTGTCACCGCTTCCGTGAAGAGGATTTTCCAACCGTATAACAGCCCGAATTGTCAAGGCACCGGAACTGCCAAGCTTTGGCCTTAAGTTTGAAAGCACTACAACTATTCAGCAGAGCATTGGCAGAATTCATAGATGAATGGACGCCAACGCAAGATGAAGAAATTCCAGAGACGAGCATCCCCACAAAGAGACAAATAAAGAGTGGTGATGTACTTTGATGGGCCGCCCGGGCGCCGGTGCAAGGTGCTTATCGACCACCGGAGAGCACCTCAAGTACATAGTCCAGATGCACTTTCCCAAGGAACAAGCAACAAACAATACGAGATTATGAAGGTTTGCTTGCGGTCTGTGGATTGGGTAGACCTTGGGATCAAGAAGCCATTGTCGGGGACTCGCAACTTGTCGTCCGCCAAGAAATAAAGATTATCGAGTCCGCTGATGGAAGCACGATGAAGTGAGGAAGCTAGAAGACACTTTGAAGGCTCGAAATGGAACATGTTCCAAGAGCTCAATGATATAGCTGATGGCCTCTCCAAATGTGCCCACTTAAGTTACCTGGAACCAGGAATTTTTGTGCCGCTGACTCAGCCAACCGTAAACCCCAAAGAAGACCAAGAAGAGAAAATTTTTCGCGATACTTTCCCGCAGAGCCCCCCGAGCCGCCACCAAGAAGGTCCCTAAAATCAATAAATATCATCGAGGAGGCCGCGACAAACCCTATGGTTTGTCTCAAGCGACGCCCCAAGTTTTGTTCGCAAGCTTGCCGATAAAGCTCCGCAAACCAAAGGTTCTGCCGTGGAAGCTAATGTTCCCACAAAGGGTAGATGAGCCTATGGTCCTTGTTGTGGCCACGTTCCAAGATGGGCGCAGGATCGCCCATTTCCTTCAGGAGAACTTCCCCAAGAGCAAGAAGAAGCGGAAAAAGTAGCCGGCAGTCAAGTATGTATCAGTTTGTTGACAACATCCTGCATGTAAGAAGACTCAACAAAGGTGAAATTGAAGGTATTTGCCGAAGATGGATGGTTGTGGCAGAGATACATGGAGGCATATGCGTCACCACATTGGCAAGAAGAGCACTTGCCGAAAGCTTCCCGAAGGTTTCTTCCGCCGAAGCCCTCCAGATGCAACCACAAGTAACCGTGAAGCGGCGGCCCA
>JAHIAM010004031.1:0-76514 GCA_021605205.1 Aegilops longissima | reverse complement strand
GGGCTGGCCCCGTGTCCAACAACATCTTCAAGCAGTTCTCCCATGAGGAGAACACACCCCTCCCGAGGCTTGAGGCTGTGCGTGCCCTCAAGTGGTCACAATACGCCATCACCTTCGATTCTAAGGACCACCTCAGGTGTTCAACCACCATCGGCACACTCCCCATGCTGTGCACGCCCACCCTCAACAACGTCTCTGTTAGCAAGACCCTCATAGATGGTGGGGCCGGCCTCAATGTCCTGTCTCTCGAGACCTTCGAGATGCTTCAAGTGCCTTATGACCAGCTCATACCCACCATCCCATTCTCTGGAGTGACCGACGGCTCCACCACTCCCCTGGGGCAGGTGCTCCTTGCGGTCACCTTTGGTACCCGTGACAACTACCACACCGAGCTCATCGACTTTGACATGGCCCACATTGGCCTCCCATACAATGCCATCAAGGGGTATCCTGCCCTCGCCAAGTTCATGGAGGAAACCCACCATGGCTACAATGTCCTCCAGATGCCAGGGTGCAGTGGCATCATCACTGTCACCTATGATGAGAAGGTGTGGTCTGCTCCATCAAGCACGCATACCAGGCTGCAGCGGCCAAGAACTCTTACGACTAGAGTGACGTTGCACCCACCGAGGTTGTCCCCGTGAAGAAGAAGTAATTCCTCCCCAAGAGCCGCCCCGAGGCAAAGAAGGATCCCGCTGGTGACACCTCAGCTGTCATGCCAGGCGCCAGGGCGTGCCTCCCTCCTGCAAATGAAGGTTTCTTTTTTTTATGTTTAGGACATGCGAAGCGAGAGCGAAACTCTCTATGAGGAGAAGACTCGGCAAGAGAGGTTTGAACAAGAGGAACTGCCGTCTAGTTGAGTTTGATCATTCTCTCTTTCTATCTCTCTTTCTATCTCTCTTTCTTTCAAGAGATGAATAAGGGCAAATCTGCAAAGGAGCGCCCGCGCCTCCCTCGGGACAGGCTGGAGGGCTTCCACCTGGAGAGCATCTGACCTGACCGATGTGACGAGGTAGGTGCTCGGGCACCACATGGAGGCATACTTCAGCGCGCGCCCCCACAACAAAGGAATACAACGCGAGGCACCAGGAGCGCGAGAGTTCGTCACCAGGGAGATCCAAGAGCTTTAGGACGCGCGGGCCATGCACGGTGAATGTTGCCCCACACGTCCCACCAGCTCGGCTGCTGCTCCTGAGGCGAGCGGTGAGCCGTGCGCCAGCGTAAACATCCCAGGCCTCAATAGGGCCGCTTCTCAGGACCTCTTCTGGCATCACGAGTCGGCTGGAGCGGGGTTGTCCCCTGCAACTAGATCTGCATGCCCTTTGGCCTGCTGAATGTGGGCGTCACGTACCAGCGGCTCGCGCAACTCACGCTGGCGTCTGACGAGACCAAGCGCTTCGTGCACGAGTCTTGAGAGGCCCTAGCCCCTCGCGAGCCTCCCGAACCATAGGAGCCATCCCGCTCTTGAGTGGTGAACCTTCGTGGCATGCTTCGCCAGCTTCCTCGACGCTACCACAAGAACATTGCCAGGTGACTTTTTGGTTTGTTAAGTTAAGGTTGCCCTGCGGGCTGCATCATCATCCGGCTGCTTGGGGCCAGCCCCCGTAGCTGTCTTATCCTTTGGCTATGAATTGAAACCAACTATGCTTTTATAAGTTGCTATGCTTGTTAACCTTGTGCGTGATGACGCATCACGTCTGGAGGCGCCACCCCTTGCGTACCACGTGCTCGTGACTCTCCTCCTGAATGTCCTTTTAGTGGGGGCTATTGGCACGTTGCTTGTGCTTGTGTCCGTACCAGCAGCTCTGATAAACCTAAGCGATCGAGCTCTGTCTCGCAGGCCGGTCCCATGCACGTCACCTCATAAGGTCCTTAGTGCCCTGTCTTCTCATGGAACAATCATGAGCAGATCAGCTAGCGCTCGTCGCCCTATATGCGTTGTAATCCAACATCGTGCAGAAGCATCAGGAGACATGCACTCGGATGGCACTTGAGAAACTCCTTGTCACCTCGGGAGGACCGTCCTCGGTCAGGCAACGGTCCGGCCAGCAAAAAGCTAAGTACAACCACCTTATACACCGCGTCGTTGCCGGCGGGGTCCCTTCCCCTGTGACCGTCGCGAGGCGCACCGCTTCTTTTTCGCGTGAGTCACTTGCATGTTAATAGGGGAGCTCTTGAGCATCGAGCCTTAGGAGCTCTTACTGGCTCTCGAGCCCTCGGCTCCTGGCTATGTCCCAGGCATCACAACCTGACATACCAGTGGCGGATGATCCTTGGTCGAGGACCGGGTCACGGGGACGCGGAGCACTTTGGCAAGCGAGAAAAAGAGAAGGCAACCTCGCGAGGGGATATGGGCAAGAGGGTCGCAGTTCAGCTACATTGATGTCAGTTGAGATGCAAAGGACATCGATTTTTCACGCACACCTTGCGGGATTGGTGTTGACTCATCGCGGAACAAAAGGTGCACATGGAACCAAGATCCAAGGAAATGCACCCTCAGCTAAGTCATCCTCTTCGCGCGATTCGCGAGTCTTACAGATAACGCTTCACCTCTACTTTCGCAAAATCGTTGGGCCAAAAACCTTTTCTCTCTCATGGGCCACTTGCATGTCAAGGGGGACCTCTTGAGCATCGTGCCCCAGGAGCTCTTACCGGACCTTGAACCCCTCACCTCCTGGCAATGTCCAATGCATCACGACTTCACATACCAGCAACGACCGAGGCCTACTTTGGGATGGATCCCAGCGATGCAGAGCATTAAAGCGACCGTGAAGAAAAGGCTAAGTCCAAATGAGGAGCGCCAAAATAAACTTTAACACAATCTAGAAGCATTTAGGTCAAGGCGTGAGCGCAAGAATACTTACATGCCCCCACAGGTCCCATGATTATTTCGATGCAGGAAATAAAGGAAAACAAAAGAAGCTTCCTCACAGAGGTTGCCGCTCCTGAGGCCACGGTTCCAGCCCCACCATCACCTACTCGGAGTCCTCCTCCGCCTTGACGCGGTGGCGTGGGGGCTCATCGGAGTTGTCGTCGCTCCCGCTTCCCCCGGAGGAGGTGCTGCTACTGCTGTAGTCATCATCGCTGGAGGAGGAGTGCTCACTGCTGCCGCTGTTAATCTCCATACAGCACTCCAGGCGGGTGCCAGCCCCCTCGAAGATCTTCACGAAGAGCATCACGGCCCCGTTGAACTTGAAGTGGATGTTTTGCCCCTCCTTCAGGCCGTGTGTGCGTGAGAATTACTTCCATCCCCATGTCAGGTACATGAAGCCGGAAGGGGTGAACTCAGTCGTCACCTAGGAAGACTTGTTGCAGCGGACGTTCGGCTGCAGCCACGACCCCAGGGGTGCGTTCACCGCTAGCTACTCCGCGAAGGAATACCGGAGCTTGAGCCTGGTGCGGGGCGGGCTCTCCATCCATACGATGAACTCGCGGACTGAGTCAGCGGATTGGGTCCGCGCACGGGGTTGCCGGGTGGCTGCACCGCCTCTCCTTCGTCGGCCGCGGCTACCTTGACCCCGGCGGTTGTGCCCGCGAGTGAGATCCTTTCCGCGGCCACCCGAGCTGGTGAGGACCAACAATGGAGGATGCCCCCATCCCAGGGAGGCGCCATGGGCGCACCGGCGGACTTGCGGGGGCGGCCGCGCCCTCTCCCAGGCTGCTGCCGCTCTGATTCCTCCAGCTTCGCCTTGCCCTTCTCGGCGGTGGAAAACCTCCTCAAGGATGCCATGGCTATGGCAGCAGTGGTTGAAGACAGAGAAGTGAGAAGACAGAGATGAGCCAAGAGGGCCAACTCCTCATTCTTTTATAGCTCGGACGAGACTGGTCCGTGCCCCTTTGCATTTGGAGCAATGATGGCCCCGTTGTACCGGCACTCATTGTGTCGGCCTAGGAAGTTGCCGAGGCGACATGGGGAAGTGGGGGCATCCCATGCCCCAGTGTGTGCCACGCGTTGAGACTCGCCCGCAGGCAGTTGCTGCCCGCCTTGCTTCACCCCCTCTCTTTCTCTCCGCCACAAGAGTCGGGTGCACCGCAGGCCCGAGGTCTATTGTCAGGCCCGTGGGACTAGGGGTCCCCAGGCCCGTCTGCCTATGGCCCATTGCTGGCGTCATAAGAAGGTCCAACGCTTCCCACCATCAAGACTTCACAAGCAAGATCCTCGCCAGTCCCCCGCCTCGCGAGGCGATCATCAGCAAGGATCGTCAAGGTCTCCTGAGGGCCTCCGACATGGCAGTCTCCCAAGTCTGCCTCCTGAGGCCCCTCGCAGGGCGAACATCTCTACGCTCGCCACCCCGCTTCACGCAGGACGTGGATGATGCAAGCCACGATGAGCGGAGCCAGAAGGGCATCAGCGGGTGCAGACTATGACGATTTCCTCTTAAGTGCTAAGGGAACGAGGACGACATGCGGGTTCCCGAAGCAACCCCGAAAGGTTGCCAATCTAGTGCTAGAAGACCAGGACCGCAGGCTCGCCAGGGCGGAGGTCATTGCCGAGCCCACCGACATGTCATGCCCAGAAGCTTGGCAGGCGAAGTCCGCCTTTAGTAAGGATATGATGTACTCTTGTACCCTTCGAAATTGGCCGTTGTGGTATCCCTTCCCGCCTAGACTTTTTCGGGGAAGAGGGCCGAGGCTAGTATAAGTATAGGCCAGTCTCCACCATTGATAAGAGAGAGTTCACTGGTACGCGTCGGTGCTATACACACGGTTTTAACCCAGTTCCGCGATGGCATTTGGAACCGTCGCCAAGTGAGAGTGGGCGATAGGGGTTCCTTACCACATGACCTAGAAACCATTGGGGATATGGAGCCATGATCGATAGGACTTGCAAAACGTAATCGTATGTGATGCAGCACACAGTAAATTCTTTCACACGTGTGGGATCGGTGATTAAACGTTTCTAATGACGCAGTGAAACTAAACAGTGTGTCGTAACGAACCGTTTGGGAAATAGTATGTAAGGCACACGGGCCAACATGTGAACTGTGTGCGATATTTACCCCATCGCACATGTGTTTTCTGCGGAACCTGTCTGCCATGCAAGATTCCATCGCACACGTTTCCCAACAATACCTGTGCAATAATGTTCTATCACAACCGGTTCAGGAGCCCCTTCGCACACATACAAGTGCTGCAGACCGTTTGTGAATTGTTGTGTACCGCCGACGGTTGTGGCAAGAGTGACTTGTGCATTTCGTTTGGGGTCCCACACGTTTCCTGAAAAAATTACGACTAGGATTGTATTTTACATTGGACATGGTTTGCTCCGAGATCTCGTGTGCGATACCGTGATATCACAAACGGTTTCGGAGACCCTACGCACACGTAGTAGCACTGCAAATCGTTTGCAGTCTATTGTGTATCACCGATGGTTCAGCTATGATTGATGTATGCTTTCCGACGTGGATCAGACACACTCATTTAGTTGAACCGTGTGCAGACTAATTTCCAGGTTAAAGAAAAAATATCCCATTTTGAATCGGCAGGCAAAAAGCAAATTCACCACAATATTCAACTGAATAGATAGTGTCCCCAGGAAGAACATTCATCAGATTTCGCAACAATTGCAATTGAACATATGGTAGCTAAATTCCAATGATTTGTCCACACAAATAGGCATTACATAACTAATCATAATGTATGAAATACGAAGACCTCATCAGATGAAAAACAATGGATCCATGTGTATATGTTTAGCGGCTAACTCTTACTCAATGTTTCAGGAGAACACATGCTGAAATCTTCATTATCACCAGTGGGATCGATGTAGTTATTCAGGAAGAATTCAATGGTAAGTATCTGAACCATCAACAATTTACGAGCCGAGAGCGGCTCCGGGGTCCTTGGTTCTAAGACGAGCTGAGCATTTTTAAGATCAGAATGTGCCATATGAGTGGAGTAGAAGATATTTATTAAGATAGACTTACTGGTACTAATTCGCAAGGATCGTCACAACTATTAGCATATTTGTAGATGGATATCATGTGTCTTCAAACATAGTATCCACAAAGGTTGGTCCCTGCTTGTTGCTGAGGACACTGAATTTTTTTGTATAGAATTAGTCATGTATTTGTCCTGTTAGGAACAACCTAACCGGTGTTAGATGTATTATTTTTTCTTTGGACAAAAATAGAAACAAGTTTATTTAGAAGCTTGAACATTTGACTAGCGCAAGAAAAGTTATTTGCAGACTATTTGATAAATTTTCCGAAAATAATGGAATTCGGTGTGTTACTGGAGAAACAATCTCGTGCTGCAGAGGTAGTTCCCTCTTGAACAGGTTCCCTGGTTTAGTTTTCTCGTGAATTGCATAATAATGCAGTAAATGAAGATTATTTTTGACAACATCAATTATTGAACCAGATATGAATGTAAATTAATTTCAACATCATAGAATTCAATAACTATCCATGAATTACTAAAGATGCGTCAGATCCTGAGCGTTTGTTAACTCTCTAACAGAATCCATGTAGTAAATTGTGTTCTTGTTAGGAACAATAAATACCAAATTCTAGTGATCGCTACATATTAAGAAAGCCATGAACTTATGAATAATGTCAAAATCTGAAAGACAATCAGTGTATGCGTGGTTGTCTACTTGACTTACCGTTCATGATATGGCCAGAGAAATGATTCTGCATGGGACGTGTTTTCGAAGAGACGGACAACCGTGTTAATGGCCCAGTCCCGTAGGTCCTTACCATATAATGTTGAGCCATTTGCTAATGCATGTTCTATGAAATAGACACTCTCCTTTTTCTTCTCCGCGTGTTCAATCCCCCGAGAGAAATAAAATGCAGTTAGTTGTTTATCATTTACAGCCTTGTATGGAGAAGTTAATCAAAATTAGGCATCTAACAAGAGTGGCATCGAGCTCGTCGAAGTTGAAGAAGATATGTAAGTCCTCGAAACTCACATTGATGGAACCAGCATCATGTTGGAAATTATCTATGTTGTAGTGGACTAGCAAACCATGGTGACCTTTTGACATGAGATCCATGCAATATTCATGTAACTTGCGGTAACTGGAGCTGCATTCATCAAAGTATTCACCAATAAGAAATGGCTGGCCATGGATGTAATTTCGTGCTTCAAGTACAGCTACTTTACTTTTAGCAAGTAACAACTCTACTTCTTCATCATTCATGTCGTCAGAAATAATATTACTCCCCGATTTGAACAAACTGATGTTAATTTGGTTCTTGGCGATGAGTGCTTTAAGTAAGAGGCAATCATTCTCTTTTCTCTTCACTCTCCCGCCGCGCTTCCTCTCGGGTGCAGCCTTTTTGGCCGCTTCCTTATTAGTACTTGAAGCATTTCTCGCCGAACGTCTGGTTGGCTGCAAGGTAGACTGCCGAGCAGATAGTGAAGCTTCGATGGAATACTTAGAAGATGGTTTATGTCGGGGGTTGGTGCGACATATGCTAATGGATGGGTTATCATGGTGGGAGCGAGTAGAACGTCGCCGGTGCCCGGAAGCGGGATGAGGCATAGACACGAACGCATGCATTTCTTTCCTGTGTCTGGGCTCTCCTAGGGGATAACACCACTAGTCCTGCTCTGCGGGGTCTCCGCATGATCACTAAGGCACAAGTGGGTACAAGGGTGCTCCTCGAGCTATATGCTAGAGGTAGGAGAAGGCAAGGCTAGCTCTCTCCTCCCTCTAGGGGCTGGTCTAGTTCTAACGGGTTGGGAACCCTTTTCATGGGTGCCCTGGGGGTTTATATAAGCCTACCCCCCAGGGGTACAATGGTAATCCAGCCGGGCGAGGGGCCCGCCGTCGATCTTCTTCGATGCGTCGGCTTCTCCGCCGACTGCTGGGGCCCGCCACCTGGTGGGCCCCGCCGACTGGTTGGGTACGGGGCGAACAGGCCGTCCCCGCCGCTCTCGGGTCTTGTCAGCTGCCTATCACTGTAGCCGTGCCTCTAATGACGCAGGCTTGGTCAGGAGGTCGTGGCTACAGCTCCGCTCCGGCGGGCGACATCAGAGCTACCCCGTGTCTCGGGGAGTGGTTAATGGCGCGTGGGTCCCGAGGAAGAGGCGGGGCCGACTTAGGGGCCGATTCCCTCGGGTTCGACCGTGGGACTATCACCGTCTTCCGGCTCTCGCTAATCTGGTGGGCCCGCTGCCCTGGGCCGCATCTGCACAGGTCGGTCGCGTGGGAGCAGGACTCACCGCCAGTGATGATGTCGGGGATGGCGTGGCAACAGTGCAGCGCCGGGCCGAAATCTCCGCTGGTACGGTGCACTGTGGCCATGCCTGCTTGGAAAAGGGAAGGGATGGGCTATATTGTAGCCATTCCCCATCCCGTCCCCCTTGATGAGGGCGCGGGCTTCGCTAGTGCTGCGCGACGACTCCTCGAGGCCGGATTCTCTAGAAGCCGGCCGATAGGAGTCGGCAGGTCTTGACCTTGCCTCCAGGACTCGGTCGTTTATGGGCAGCCGTCTATTCGTCCAGCCGGCCTCCAGAAGGTGGCTCTTCTTCTTGGCGTCTTGAGGGGCGCAGTCAGCCCCGATGTCTTGAAAGGTTCTGGGCTTCGGGTTAGCCTACCCATGGCCCATTACTCCGATAGTAGTCCCCGAAGCTGGTGAGGTGCCGCGTGTGATCGGCCGAGGAGCCTCAACAGTTTCTTTCTCCGAGTGCTTGAGGTGGAACCTTGTTCGACTTCTGCCGGGTCGACTGGTAGGAGTCGGTCCCGCCCAAGCTGACTCGTCCAAATTTCGAATGCTTCAGCGGGATCCAAGTGGCGTGCTAGCTAAGCCTTCAGGTTGCCGTACGTTTCGTGCCTGTCACGTGGCAATGAGCGGCCGGGCCAGTCTGCCCACCCATGCGCGCGACGGGACACGCCTGCCGGTGGGGCCCGCCACTACACACTCTCTAAGACGCGAGCGGATCCGCGCGGCGAGGTGGGCGGTTGAGGTTCCACGGAGTTATCGCTTGCAGTAACTTTCGTCTGGCGATAAACGGGGCGTGGGGTAGTGGGTGCTGTAAATCCCACGATTGCCCCCTCGGCTTCGCAGCCCATAGGCCTATAAGTTGGTGGAGGAAGGTGAATGATAGGGCACGCGCGCCCCTCCTCCTCACTGCCTCCTCTTTCTTCTTCCTCTCGCCATCGCGCTTCCACGCCATGCCAAGCACCGCGGCGCTTCGCTCCAGATGAGCTCATCTTCCGCCCCTGCGCCCCCCGCGTCGCGCTCTGGAGCATGGGACGGCTCCGAAGTTCACGACGACCACGTCGATTTCCTCCGCAAGACGCGGCGGCTGCCCAGCAAGGATTTCGTGAAGGCCCGCCTCACACCGAGGAGGGAGATCTCGCCAAGGCCGGAGGAGGGCGAGCGGGTCATCTTCCGCTCGCACTGCCTGCGCGGCCTTGGCTTGCCAGCGAGCAAGTTCTTCCGCTCCTTCCTTGAATTCTACAGTCTCCAGCCGCACCACCTCACCCCGAACACGGTGGTGCTGCTGTCCGCCTCGGCGTCCTCCCCACCATCAAGATCTGGGGGGAATTCTTCTACATCAAGCTCGGCACCCTCCTCACGGGTGTGCCGGTTCAGTGCGGCGCGTTCATCGCGGTGCGGAGGCCGGGGGCCAACAATACGTTTCCTCCCATTACGCTAATCAAGTCAGTGAAGATGTGGCAGCGGTCGTACTTCTACGTGAAGAGCGTCTTCCGGAAGGCGGGTCAACTTGCCAAGCTTTGAAGCCGCCCACCGGGAGGCGGCCCAACTGGTCATACTGGCCTGACTTGTTGGTCGTAGCCGTGGCGCCGAGTGCTCCTGGCCTGGGCCGCCTCACATGATCCGCCAGATGAGTGGACATCGGGACCCGAGTCGGCTGTGCACCAAGGAGATGCCTCACGCAGAGGTAGCCTACATGGTGAACTATCGTGCGAACTACGAGCTCACGGAAGAGTGGCGGTTTGGCAAGGAGCCGTATTCACGCATCGACCCTCCACCCATGGTAAGTTGTCTTTCTTTCTTTTTCTTTGACTCTTTGTTGCCGAGTCCGCCTTGTCTAGTCTGACCAATCGTCCTTTGAACATAGCCTCCTCCTCCAGCCAGCAGCCGGCACCGCGGGGCCGGACCACGAATTCCTCCCCGACTGGGGGGAGAGCGACGTCGATGACCCCGACTTGGGGGCGGCGGCCTTGGAGGACGATGCCGAGTGAGGAGGCGGCGAAGCAGGCGGCTCAAGGCTCGGAGCCAGCCTCAAGAACTGGCCTGACGACGACGCGGGGGAGGTCGTCCGGCGCCACCAGCCAGGAGCTGGCCAGCCGGGCGCGAGCTCTTCTGCTGTGCCGGACGGCCAAGGCGGCGCAAAGAAACGCAGGGCCGCGCCGAGCTTGTTCGGCAGTCAGCCGAAGAAGCCCAAGGGCTCGGCCGCCACGACCAAGCGGGACGAGGCGGCCGCGAAGGCTAACCGCTTCCGCAAGGAGGTGAAGAAGCCGCAGCTGGACTCCGCGTAAGTTCGGCTTTTATCACGCACCTTCATTTTTTCTTTGTTGATCTTGTCTGAGTTCCTTTGCTTTGTTTCCCTTGGTCTAGGGCTCCCCTCTCTCTTGAGAATGTGGCTGCCGCCTCCATCATGGGGTCGGCGGAGACTTCCGCCACCACTCGGTGGATCGACCCAGCCGCCGACCTCCGGGAGGCGAGGGAGCTGAACGCACGATAAGTGCGTGTAGAGCAGGAAGCCGCCCTCTTGGAGAAGGCGGAGGCTGAGAAGGCGGAGGCCGCCGCCCTGAAAAAACTGGCGGAGGCCGAGGCTGCCGACGCGGCGAAGATGCAGGCTGAAGAAGCCGCGCACCATCAGTCGGTGGTTTTCATCACTCCCCTGAACTCCGCGCCACCACTCCGGAGTTCGTGGCGCAGACTGGGGAGGTCAGCGACAAGAACCCGATCATGGAGAGGGACGGCGGCGACACCTCCATGTCGGACGTGATCGTGCCGCCACCGCCACCGTCCGAGAGCGCGCAAGGCGGGCAGCCGGCAGACCCGCTGGTGCCGCCAACTGAAAACAAGGTGGCGACGGGCCTGGCTCTCGAGGTCGGCACACCGACGCGTTGCCGTCTTGCAAAGGCGGCCTTGGTGCCACGCCCGCTGGAGAATGGCGCAACGAGCTCCTCGATCCCGGACACCGAGGCGACAAGCGCCGCGCCCACTGGGTGGGTGCAGGGAGGCGGGACGGGCCCATTGAATCGGGCGCTTTTGGACGTCCAAGCCAAAATCCGAGCCGAGGGCGACGCCACCAAGAACAGCACCAAGGCGCACCTGGCATTGCGAGAGGCCATCCGGGTACCTTTCCTTCTTCTTGGTTGCTGTTTCTTGTGCTTCTCGGTGGGGGCGCGTCAGCGGACCCACTGGGTGTAGTCCCCGAGTTTCGGGCCGGTTGCTGAGCAGGCATCTCGGAACTCTAATTGGCGACTTCCAAGTACTAAGATTTATCTAGGATTTTTGTCAAAGGATTACCACAATCTTCGCGTGACCGCCTTCAACTCCAATGTCCAGGAGCTGGCTCAGCGGACCGTTGACTTGTCGAAAAGCCGGAATAAGTCTTCTTCTTTCTCTGCGGGGGTGCGCTGGCGCACCCGTGGGCTGTAGTCCCCGAGATTCGGGCCGACTGCTGAGCGGTCGGGCCGGATCTCCCCGGCCACTATTCGTCTTTCTATTGATGACTCCTTTTTTCGTGGGGACGCGCTAGCGCACCCACGGGCTGTAGTCCCCGAGATTCGGTCCGACTACTAAGCAGTCGGGCCGGATCTCCCCGGTGACTGTTCTTGTTTGTTGGAAACTAACACCTTGTTTTCTTCTTTCTTCCGCTGAGGCCAACACCACCTTGCAGCAGCAGCTGGGCGAAGCCAACACCGTGATTACGTGCTAAGGAGGAGGAGTGCAAGTTGGTCAAGAGCGCCGACCGCTGGTCACGCGAATCGGCGTAACAGTAGGAGCTCCTCAAGAAGGCCTGTATGAGGCGGAGGACAAGGAGACCGGCCTCCGTGCTGAGTTCGCGACCGAATGCTCCTCCTGGACTGACAAGGAGGTGATGCTGACTTTCGGCTTCCACGAGATCGAGGATATAGTCGATGGTAAGCCTCCCTCATTTTCCTTATTTGAGCTGCTGGCTGTTGGTCAAGCCGGCTTCTAGTATTTAATTTTGTTCTTCGCTTTCTGTCTTGGAAGACTTCTTCCCTGGCCACTCGGACGCTTCCAACCAGGCCATCGAAGAAGATCGTGAAGGGCGGAGGGCGAACAGCGTGAAGATCGACGCCGACGCCCCCCGAACCCTTAGCGAGCAGATCCTGAGCATTGAGGCCCGTCTTCGGCTAGCTCACCAGATACTGTGCCGCCTTCAGCGTGTCGGCGCCAGCGATCGCCACCAGGCCGAACATGCCGGCATCACAGACTCTCGGTCGGACTGCCGATCGGCCGGAGATAGCGGCCGCCGCCTTGAGGCTCGGATGGGCTCTTCGCCCGGCTGAGCGCGCTGGCCTTGAGTTTGTCAATGCGGTACCACTGGCTGAGTTCAGCCCAGCTAGCCACGCCCGCCGGAAGCTCGTGAGGAGTTGGCGGTCGTGGAAGATGATCTCGCAAGCTGCTGCGCGCCAATCACCGAGTACACCGACACCAACATCTTCGTCCCGGAGCGGGCTGAGAATGGTGCCGAGGCGCCGCCGGAATGGTTCGGGTTGAACCCGGAAGACGGCGAGGACTCGGCAGAGGTGATCGACTCCAGCGGCATGGAAGAAGGCGAGGCATAGGAGGGAGACAAAGAGGAGGCACCAGAGGTTGGAGCGGACGGCCAGCCTCAGCTCGACCGTGCCTTCAGCAACGAGCCCCGCCCTACCGAGCTAGCTGCCGCTGGAGGCGACCAAGCTGAGACCGACCAGCCGGCCGCTCCGGCAACTGGCACCGCCGACTCCTCCGATCCTCCGAACCCTTCTGCCGCTTCCTAGTCCAGCATTTTATCTTTTACTTCACATGTCTATCAGTCTTGACGAACTTGTTAATTTTTCACAATTCCACCCGCGGGGTGTATCTTGAAGTTTTTGTTGAAGATCGGCCAAGGGCCTTTTCTATGTAAATATTTTCTCGAGTTCTATCTCTTCTTGCTTATTGCTCTTTGGCTTTTTCCTTTGCTGCCTTCCCTTTCTTGCCGTCTTGCAAGCCAATCAGCCGCTCTGTGGACTGTTGCTGGGTCAAGTACTTAGATACTTTTGGGAAGGCAAGTACTTAGCAGTTTAGAGTTCTTTAGCAAGTTGAGTAGAAACGGCGGGCCGGCTGCTCAGCAGTCGTTCATAAAAGGCGGGAAGCCGGCTTAAACTATGCACATGCTTTGTGTCCTTAGCCATTTTTCATGTGGGCACCCTTTCTACCTTGCTCCTGCCCACTGCATACGCTCAAGCTGCGAAGCGGCTTCCGCAGAGACGGCTTAAGTGCCACACATTACTTGTCCGGCTGCAGGAAGCATTTCATAGTACAAGACGGCAAGTCCCCGGGCCGACTATTCGGACCGGGTGCCAGGCGGCATAACAAAAAATGATATACGGATAGGCATAATTCTTCTCATATAGATAAAGAAGGGCAGTCCCCGAGCTCTTCTCGGGGGACCCGGATTCTTCATACTTTAATACTGCATTAAGTGTAAAATCTTTGGAGGAGATTTGCATTCCATGGCCGCTCGTCTCCTTGCCGGAGTCATCCCTCTTGCGTGCTCGAGGCTTCTAAGCGTCGATCAAGTAGTAGGAGTCGTTGCCCAACACTTCGCTGATGATGAAGGGGCATTCCCAAGGCGCTGAGAGCTTGTGCTGGTCGGCTATTCGCTGGATCAGCCGGAGCACAAGGTCTCCTTCGTGGAAAGATCTCGGCTTGACCTTACGGTTGTAGTATCGGCACGATCATCTGGTAGATGCTGGACCGCTATGCCGCAGCCGCCCTCTTCGAGCAGATCGATCCGCCTTGACGTTAACTTCCGCCTCCTCTTCGGTGTACATGGTGACTTGAGGGGAGTCGAATTCTATGTACGTTGGGATGACGGCTTCGGCACCGTAGACGAGGAAGAAAGGCGTGAAGCCGGTTGACTTGTTTTGGAGTTGTGCGCAGGCTCTAGAGGACGGCTTGCAGCTCGTCGAGCCAGCAGCCGGCCGAACGCTCTAGAGGCTCGACCAGTCGAGGCTTGATGTCGGACAAGATGATGCCATTTGCTCGCTCCACCTGGCCGTTTGACTGCGGATGGGCAATGGACGCTAAGTCCAGTCGGATGCCATGCGTCACGCAGAAACGGGCGAAGGCGCCTTTGGCAAAGTTTGTGCCATTGTCGCTAATGATGCTGTGCGATATGCCATACCGGATGGTGATGTCGGAGATGAAAGTTACAACTATTGGACCTAGGGTTGTCGGAATCAGATGAAGATACATCATCTGAAGCATGAGTGATGTCGCTGCTATTCGGCATCTACAGAGAACACTTACGAAACTCAGGAAAGGAGGATAAGCATAAAACTAACAACTTGGTATGAAGCTGTCTAAATATTTCATGCAATAATTTAGAAAATGTACGGCTAATTTGTTAAGTTTCTGTGACTCGGGCTCCCGCGATCAATAAACCGGTAGTAACTTAGTGGAAAAAATACAACTTATATGTACTAGTTAGGAAGGTAGATAATGAATATATATACGCTCTCTATTATTTTATAGCCAATTTGGGAACATACGGAATGAAATAGGAGGGGGGATTGCGAGGAAATATACTCACTATGATGGAGAGGAGTAACTAACATGCTTCTTAATGCAAACCCGGCCGAACCACAGGAGAGGCGAGGGTTACAGGATGATATGCTCGAGGGTGGCTGGTGAGCAAACGAAGACGGTGAGGTGCGTGCAGGCCCATGTTGGGAACGGCAGTGGAGGTAAGCTTGACGCCGAAGAGTGGGCACACAGCCAGGGTGAGCACGCCGGCACTGGATATAGTTCTGTTGTGGATCTAGGGGAGGGGGGAGCTAGCGATGGAGATTGGGTGGACTAGTTGAGTGAAACGCGGGCCGGCGGTGGAGGGGTGTTGGTGGCCTAGGTGAGAAGGGTGAAAAATATCTCCGGTCGCCGCGCAGAAAGGCCTATTCAAACGGTTGCCTCTAAGCGCATGTATGCACAAAGAGAATAATTTTGTTTGAAATGAAGACGTACTCATTTTGAAATGAAGACATGAGTTCATCGTTTCGCCTCTAAATTTTTCCCATGTTAAGCTATCACCATTATACCACGGGTTTGATTTGCTTGCGCATTTCAGGTCTCATGTGCTATATTTAAGACATTTTTGGCATTTACTGTGCATTTTGGCATATAAATGAAATCCTAGCCGGGCTGCATTTCCCGCCGAAAGGGATGATGATTTTCATTCAATCTGGGAGCATCCAACGGTGCAAATGTATGATCGGTGGGTTTTTGTTCTGGCCAATCAGAACACATGACTCAGATCGCGCGCGCAGCAAGGGGGGCATCGGCCGCAGTTTGGCAGGCACACGGCCTTCGTGAGTGAGCCGTGTGCTATTTGAAAACATTTACATGAACCAGAACTGCATGTGCCATCGAAAGCGATGAGGATCATCGTTCGATCAAGGAGCATCCAACGGTGCAGACATACGATCTGTGGGGTTCGGGTTCCGGCCAATCAGAACGTACGACTCAGATCACGCGCGTGGCAGTGGGGCATCGGCCACGGTTTAGTGGACATACGTCTGTCGTGTGTGAACCGTGTTCTATTTGAAAACATTTACATTAACTACCATCATATTTTTGTTTGAACTAAAGCATGAGTTCATCGTTTTGTGTCGCTTTGCGAGTTTTCATTCGTTGTCCGAGAAACGGGGAAAAACTTCAAACAGTTCGTCCGTAGGATGCGGCCAGAGCTGTAGGCCTTGTTGGTATTTTAATTTCAGGAAATGCATATAGAGTCTGGAAAATAACAAAAATAATTGTGTCACTGTGGCGTGCTCTCACAACCGGATGGAAATTTTTAGGTAAAGTTTGGCCCAAGTTAGGGTGCTCGCACCTTTCTTACCGGAGCATCTCGTAGGAAGGATCATAGTTTCCAAAAGGAGACGCGGCACTTCGGACTCCAAATCGTCAGTTACTACCTCGTTCCGCCTTGGAAAAAATTATGGTAAATAGTCACGGATATACCCATGGTTTGATTTCCCAGCCCATTTTCAGGTCTCGTCTTCAATCGTGCGCCCCAGGAGGCACGCGCACCGCAAAACGCTGCAGGGCGCAGACGGCGTGGCCCGACAACGTCCACACTTACTCCACAGCGTGCATGGGCTGCTGCAAGTCGTTCAAGCTACACTGCGGCGACGGCACCGCACACCCGACGGGAACAAGCGAACATGAGGGCTGCGCTCACGGTGGCGCGGGAGCTGCTGCGATGCCGACTGATGGAGAGCGGCCGAGATGCGCTGCTGGAGCGCGTCGCCGAGCTGTTGGACACTGCAGCCAGGGGAGGACCGCCTTTCTACTCCTCGCTCATGCTTCAAGCTGCGGCCGGGCCGCACGGCGGGCCTAGTCACGCCCGTGTGCCCCCGGGCGTGCCAGGAGGTGTCGTCGACATCGGCGTGGTCAGCAGGGTGTCGCCACCCACAGCCCCGGCAGGATGCCGCCCTACCATCCTCAGGGCGGCGCGCTAGGCCGGACGACGTGGAGCACGGGGCACTTCGGCAAGGTTTTCGTGGAAATGGCCTTGGAGGCCTACGTGCCCCGCATGATGGACCAGGAGTACACGCCAGAAGATGACCATGGCTCGTTCCTCGAGCCAGGACGGGAAGAGGAGGCGCTAGAAGCTGAGGCCTTCCAGGAGCCAGCAGGGAGGCTCGTCGACCATGACTGCGCTAACAACTACAAGGTACCGCTAATCTCTCAGGAGTAGACTTATGCGAACCATGGGTCACAAGTGATCAGGTCACAACTATGGACGACGGCCCAAGCACGGCAGCCCCCCTTCCACCAGGGGGAGCGCACTGGGGGCTGCAAGGAAGGAGCTGGGAGCAAGGCCTCTCCTCGCATCCCGCGTAACAGGGCGCCTCCCGGAGGTAGGCCCTCTGTCGGGGAGGCCCTGGTGAGCCTTCCCCTCGGCAGAGGACCCATGGTCGTCGAGGGCGTCGCTAGCGTCCCCTTTTCCCTTGGCATCGTCCTGGTTTTCAGACGCCCCAACCATGGTCGAGGGCGGCGCAAGGTGGGGCCCTCGTCTGGCGATATGAAGCAAGGCTCGCGCTTGTGAAGGTGTCCGCTCGCGACACTCTCACATAATAATGAGTGGGGTTGTACACGCCCCGGAGTCTCTGGAGAGCCGCCCTTGGGCCTCGGGGGCTCCCGCCCACGCCCAAGTAGATGCACAATGCTCCGCGCTGGTGGAAGACCAGAAGACTAGACTAGGCGCCGGACGCGGCCATTTGCTTTTAACCTCTTTTTTGTGGCCCTATTTTCTGGCTTGGATTTAAGTTTGAAGTTGAATTTTCATTGGTATGCGTGGGAGGGGGGGTGTCTTTTCTCGTTCGTGCAATTTCTTGCGATCTGGTTCCTTGCCTCGATTCGGAGTCCGCACCTACTGCCTCCCCCTCATGAGCCCCTCACGAGCGGGGGCTGGGCGCGGCGCACGCGCACTATGCATGCCCTGCCATGGCTGGCGCTTGCTTCTCGCGAGGCCCTCTCGGACAGATCAGCAGGCTCCTCAGAAGCTCACGACCTCACGAGCCTATTCTGAACCTGTCCTGATTAAGGTAAATTACAATAGCAAGCTCGCGACGGGACTCGCGGGCTCATGAAAACACATCTCTAGCTTGGCCTAAGGAATAGACACTACTAGGAAAACGGCTATAGCTAATATGGGCATTAATGGCGCACCATGTATGTGGTGCGCCACTGCTATATAGCAGTGGCGGACCAGATATAGGTACGCCATTAATGTCCACATTACTGATGGCGCACCTGGTGTGTGGTGCGCCATTACTAGTTTCGAAAAAAATATATAAAAAACCATGTTAGTAGTGGCGCACCAGTGGATAGTGCGCCATTACTAGTTAAAACTAGTAACTAGTAATGGCGCACTATCCACCGTGCGCCATCGCTAACAAATTTTTTATCTTTTTTCAAAACTAGTAATGGCGCACCACACCAATCTTGCGCATTAGTAACCCTGGTTACTAATGGCGCATTCTTAGGTGGTGCGCCATTGGTAACCTGGGAGCAGCTAGATATTTTGGACAGCCACCTACCACTTCACTTTCCCCACTTCATTCTCTCCACCTCTACCAAGCTTGGCCTCCTTGTCCTCACCTCATTTGCACCATAGATTCACCCAAATTAAGTTGTGAAATTTCCTTTTTTTGATAGGTCAGTAAGGGGAAAGCTTTCTTTATGTTCTAGATCTACTTTTTTCTCCGTCCAACAACGTACACACTTTTATGGCCTAGATCAACGTATGTTTGTGTTGTTGCATATGTTTGTGTTTGCAGTGCATAGTATTTGAAATGCGATAGTTGCCAATATTTTGCCGGAATGTTGATTCATTTCCGTTTAGGCGAGAATTTGGCACTATGCATTCTTTTTGGTCCACTGGTGCGCCACTGCTAACAAATTTTTTTATCTTTTTTTTTTCAAAACTAGTAATGGCGCACCACACACCAGGTGCGCCATTAGTAACCCTGGTTACTAATGGCGGCGCATTCTTAGGTGGTGCGCCATTGGTAACCTGGGAGCAGCTAGATATTTTGGACAGCCACCTACCACTTCACTTTCCCCACTTCATTCTCTCCACCTCTACCAAGATTGGCCTCCTTGTCCTCATCTCATTTGCACCATAGATTCACCCAAATTAAGTTGTGAAATTTCCTTTTTTTGATAGGTCAGTAAGGGGAAAGCTTTCTTTATGTTCTAGATCTACTTTTTTCTCCGTCCAACAACGTACACACTTTTTATGGCCTAGATCAACGTATGTTTGTGTTGTTGCATATGCTTGTGTTTGCAGGTACAGGTATTTGAAATGCGATAGTTGCCAATATTTTGCCGGAATGTTGATTCATTTCCGTTTCGGCGAGAAATTGGCACTATGCATTCTTTTTGGTCCTATTTTTAGGCAAAGTCATGCCAAATTTTTTTTTGTTCTAAAATATCGTTTTGCTCTACCCCGCAGGCGACCATGGTCCGCACGATGACCGAAGGCATCGTGAATAACTTTTTGAGCTCCGTGAAGGCCGAGATGCATCAAAAGAACGAGAAGGAGATAAGATGTCTGTGTCGAAGATGCAAGCTGAAGAGCCTTATGGACCCGGATTCCGTATAGGTGCGGGACCATCTGCTCTTGTGTGGTTTCATGGATGGCTGTCGCTGGCAAGGTGATGAAGATGATTTTGAAGTCGTCCATGGGGGGCGGGCAAGAAATGAGGAAGGGCAGCAAGACAACCGCGGCGAGGGCGGGCGAGAGGATGAAGAATCTCCAGGACATGATCACGAAGTAGATGCAGTACACAGTCATCATGTAGAAGATGTCGGACATGATGATGAGGAAGATCAAGACAAAGGGCATGATCATTAAGATAAAGATGCCGGAGCAGACGATGATGCACCATCGATGGGCTGGGTGTAGGACCCTCATATTCAAGAGCTGCTTCTCAAGCAGACGGATAACACAAGAGCTGCCGCCTGAGAGAAAGCCAAGCTGGATCAACTGGAGATAGACGCGGTTACTCCATTGTATGAAGGATATAGGCCCGAGGATACCCGCCTGAAAGTAACGCTGATTGCTTTGGAGATGAAGGTAAAACACAAAATGACCGACGCATGCTTCGACGAGAACATGTCATTCTGGCACGAACGTCTTCCCAAGGGGAACAAGTGCCCGACCAGTTTCGAGGAGGCGAAGAAAATCGTGTGTCCCCTGGATTTACCGCATGTGAAATACCATGTGTGCATGTACAATTGCATCATTTATCTGGACGAGCACGTGGAGTCTACCATATGTCCGGTGTGTGGTGTCACTCGATACAAAAAGAGGAAGAAAGCTCCTCGAAAAGTGGTGTGGTACTTTCTGATCACTCCTCGTCTGCAGCGGATTTACTGGATGCATCAGGTGCATGGATCACACAACGTATCGCCAGCTAGATAGAGATCCTGGGTCATCAAAAACTGTGTTCATCGAACATCGAAGGTGGCTTCGCGACGATGGCTCATGGATAAAATGCAAGGATCTGTTCGATGGTGAAACTGAACCCCGAAGACGCCCGCGTACGAGGAGCGGCGAGGAAATAGATGAGATGTTGAAAAATTGGAAAGATTGCCGACCGCAGGGAAAGAAGCGAAAGGCGCCAGAGCCGGGAAAGAAGCAAAAGGCGCCAGAGCTGCTGCTGGAGGTATGGAAAACGAGGTCTGTTTTCTGGGACTTGCCGTACTGGAAGATCCTCTGTGTGCCTCACAGCCTTGATGTCATGCATATCACGAAGAACATGTGCGAGAGTCTGCTTGGTATCCTGCTCAACATGCTAGAGAGGACCAAAGATGGGCCGAAAGCAAGGGCAGACTTGAAATCAATGGGCATCAGGGAGGAGCTTCACACTAATGATGATGATTATGATGATGATGATGAGGCGAAGGACACGGAAAGTCGTCGCAAAGGCAAAAAGGCCAAGAAGATTGGAAATGACTGCCATCCCGTGTGCTTCACTCTAAGCCAGGAGGAGATCGAGCAGTTTTTCGCCTGCCTCGTTGGAGTAAAACTTCCATACGTTTACGCGGGAAAGATAAGCAGATACCTAGACTCAGCGAAGCAGAAGTTCAACGGGATGAAGTCTCACGACTGTCACGTGCTGATGACGCAGATAATTCCAGTTGCAATCCGTCAGATCATGGACGCGCACGTCCGTGAAATGCTATTTGGCCTATGCAACTTTTTCGACATCATCTCTCGGAAGTCGGTTGGCGTGAGGCAACTCAGAAGGCTACATGAAGAGATCATGGTGATACTATGCGAGCTAGAGATGTACTTCCCGCCCGCATTTTTAGACGTTATGGTGCATCTGCTGGTCCCTATCATGGAGGATATCATCCAACTCGGGCCGACGTTCCCGCACAGCATGATGCCGTTCGAAAGGATGAATGGTGTCAACAAAGGATACGTTCGCAACATGTCACGTCCAGAGGGAAGCATAACTAGGGGCTTTCTGAACGAAGAGTGCATCTCCTACTGCACGAATTATCAAGGCATTGAGAACCCCGTTGGTCTGCCCGTCAACAGGCACATCGGCAGGCGCGCTGGATGGGGTCACCGCGAGGGTCACCGCGAAATGCATGTCAACTTCGAGGGTCGACTCGCCGACTTTGAAAGAGCAAACCTAGTCGCGCTACAACACATAGACGTGGTCGATCCTTGGGTAGTAGAGCACAAAACCTTTATTGAGAAGAATAATGACCGAGGCCAACAGAGGACGGAGGGAGATATAATCAAAGAGCACAACTCATGTTTCACGCGTTGGTTCAAGGAGAAGCTTTTGTCGCACTTTACATGAGGATTCTTCCAAGGAAGAAAAACTCATATTCGCTTGTCATGGTATGAGCACAACCTGATGACCTATGAGGCGTACGATATCAACGGCTACACATTCTATACCAAGGACAAGGACATGAAGAGCGATGGTTGTCAGAACTCCGGGGTAACGATCGAATCCTACAACGGTAACGACAAGGACAGATACTACGGAAGGATCGAGGAGATCTGGGAGCTGAGTTACGCTGGAGAGAAGATCCCCGATGTTTCGTGTCAGATGGGCCAAGAGCGTCCTAAAAGGTGACCTGTATTTCACCACCATGGTTATACCCGAAGCCAAATCCAAGACAGCGGGCGCAAACGTCACCGCGAGAAAATGAGCCATGGGTACTGGCTTCCCAAGTGGACCAATGCTTCTTCATTACCGACCAGTCAAAGCCCAGTCTTGTTGTCGTGAGGAGAGGCAAAAGGAAGATCATTGGAATGGATGGAGTCGCCAATGAGCAAGACTTCGACAAGTACGGCGACTCGAAGATGGAACATGACGAAGACGATGAAGTGCCATACACCACAAGAATAAGCAGGACCACCCTACCTAAAGGACGTCCGTTAAAGAGAAGAACTCCATTTGCGAAAAAGAAGGGCAAGAAGATTGTGAAAAGATAGCCAGCTAAGATCGATTGTATTTAAATGGTAGTCTGCTTCATTTCTCAATTTTATTTCGACATTTGGAAATGACATTTCTTCTGTTCTAGTCCTCATGAATATTTATTTATGTTTACTCTGGTATACCAATTTTTATTTATGTTTATTCTAGTATTGAATTTCTAACTCACAAAAAGTATTGAATTTGTTAATATTTTTTCATATTAATAAATGTTTTCTAAATATAATTAGATGCAACTAAAAATCCAAAAAAATATTTTCTAATAACAAATTTGATGATATTTTTTCATATTCATAAATATTTTCAAATAACAAATTTGATGATATTTTTTCACATTCATAAATGTTTTCAAATTTGATCGTCTTTTTCTAAAAAATTATTAGAACCAACTAAAAATCCAAAAAAAGTTAGTAATGGCGCACAAGGGGAAGGTGCACTATTGCTATCACTGTGTTTATGGCGCACCCCTAGAAGGTGTGCCATTGCTAACCTTCCCCCCTCTGTATGTATGTGTGTGCTGTCCATCTCGCAAGCCGTTTGTCCTTGCCCATCTCGCCCCTCGCCTCTCGCCACTGCCGCCGATCCCCTTCCACCACCACCGCCGCCCCACCCACCGGCAACCTCGCTCCTGGGCTCCGCTGCACCCGCCCACCCCTCCCTCGCCGCTATAGACGTGCGCTCGACCCCTCCACCCCCTCCAACTCTTCTTCCTCGAGTTGCCACTGTAGACGTGCTCGCCCCCCCCCCCCAGTAGATGGGGCCTCTCCCCTGACGTCACTGGTGAGCCACCACGCCGTGCCCTCTCCCTCTCTGCTCCTCCCTTCTTGCCCTCTCCCTCTCTGCTTGATCCCCTCTCTTCTCTGTCTCCACCTTCTGTTCTTGCCTGTGATGTGTTTGATTAAATGTCAATTCAAACGATTGATGCAACCACGTCCATCGGAGCACCACGACCACGTCTGCGACCTCGTCTCTGCTCTGCCGCCGTCTATGACCTCGTCTGCGACCGCGTCCATCGAGGTGAGTTCTTCCCTTCATATGCTTTGTGTCTTATGAACTTCAATTTCTGTTGTATCATAAAATTTCTTTGTGGAAGGTCAAACAGATGCTTGATTGAGCAACAAAGTTGCATTGGTTGCTCACATTGTTTGATCCATGCATGTTTTCCATATGTGATTTGTGTGTATGGATGATTAAAGATGTTCCCCATAGGTTTCTGTTTGTGGTAGATAATTTTCTTCAGCGTCACCATTTGTATGTTTAAAGCTAAAATGTGTTAAAGAAGATGGGGGCAGCAGCGGACAACCCTGGTTGCCCAAATTTTTGATTTGTTAAAGATGTGTGCCTTATGTCTTCACTTTCTGTTTGCACTATCATCAAATTGTTGGAGAAGCTTTCCTTGTGCCTGGGAAGAGTAAACATAAGCTGGTTGAGCAATAAAGTTGCATTGGTTACTCAGTGTTGTGTGTGTGTGTGTGCCTGATTTGTCTGCATGCATGATTAAAGATATTCCTCTCAGGTTTTAGTTTTTTAAGGAAGACAGTAGGTTTTCCTATTACATATTTTTATTAATTTTATTTACTAAAAAGAGTGAGCTGTACATAGAGGAAGCAGAAGAAAGCTTAGTTTTCCTCTTAGCTCTGTGATGAATAAGCAAGGCACTCCATTTCCAGTTTGAATGTCCTTGTACAAGGGTAGGGATTTGGTTGGAGGCCTTGGAAGATGAAGTTATTCTTCCTTGTGTTCCAAACAACCCATGTAGCTAGAATTAGTATGATTTCCATGAAGAAGCAACTGAATTTTGATTCACATGCCTCACATTGTAAAAAAGGGCTAGTGTTGTTGCCAGTCCTAATGAAAAAGCAACTGAATTTCCAATAACCTACTAGGTAGAAGAATCCATTTATATCATGAATATATGAAGGGAAGGACATGATTGCTACATGATTTCCATTATACTCCTTGCTGCTAGTTGCATTATTTCTCAGTGCTCCAAATGTGTTTAACTTGTAGCTTCTAGCTTATGTGAGTAGCCAGTACTGTAGTGAGTAGCTTAACTTGTTTCAGTACTGCTAGGATTAGATAAACTCCATTTAACTAACTTAATTGAGTTTCAGTACTCCAAACATAGATGATCTGAATAATTAACCCTATCCTATTTTATATGATCAGATGCACAACTTGATGCTACCTAGCTTAATTGAGTTTCAGTACTCCAAACACTCTGCTACCTAACCGAAACAACTATGTGTGCTTTCTGATAATATTATAAAAACTGCCTGGCTAGTTGTTTTACACTTAGTTGTTCACTGCTACTGCTACTAGATGTCCAAGTTGTGAGTCCTTCAACTAGTGATGTTGTTGCTACTTGTTCACTGTTGTTGTTGTACTAGTGTTTTTTATCGAGAGAACCGAACCGAACCAAGGATTCTCTTGTACTACTTGTTCACTGCTGCTGTTGTACTAGTGTTGTACCAAGGGGTCATCTGGTTCACTGCTACTATTTTTTCTCCAGAGAACCGAACCCAAAGTACATGCTATAAAAACTGTATTCCACTACTAGGAAAAGGCTTACTAATGGCGCACCAGTTTTGCCTACTAATGGCGCACCAGTTTTGCCTACTAATGCCATTAGTACCGCGCCACTAGTATTTTTTACTAATGGCGCACCACTGGTGCGCCATTAGTATACGAGATACTAATGGCTTAGCTGTAGTGCACCATTAGTATGCCTAGAGGTGCGCCATTACTATCTGACTTAGTAATGGCGCACCACATAGAACTGCGCCATTAGTAATAATTTTTTTTAAAAAAAATTATTTTTTTAATTTTTTTTTTAAAAAAATTTCCTTAATCTCGAGTCACTATGGCTTAATCTCGGGTCAATATGCTTAATCCCAGGTCAAATCGCACTCCGTGGTCAAACTTGCCGAAAGGTCAATCATCCTCACACTACTCCAGCCCAAGCACGCTTAACTTCAGAGTTCTATCCAACCCCAGCACCAGCTCACTTCACATGCACTTGTTGATATATCTAGCATATCAATCCTATTAAACCTTGTTGATGTTTAGGACTGTTCATGTTCATGAGTGTGATGAAATTTTGAAAAAATATTTCAAACTTCCGTTCATATTACGTATCATATTTTGAAAAAAAATCCCAACAATAAATCGAAACTAATTTTTTTTCTGTTACTAGTGGCGCACCTAGCAAACGGTGCGCCACTAGTATGTTTGAATTTTTTTGAAATTTTTTGCCTCCAGATCTTAAAAGCCCTATAACTTTTTTTTGTTAGGTTTTTGAGGATTTTGAAAATGTTTAACAAGGTTAAATTCGGATGTAACTTTTCGAGTAGATGATTTTTCATATAGAAAACTTTTTAATCCGAGTTCGTATGCAAAAGTTATGCCCATTTTACAAATTCCAGAGAGATTTTGCAAATAAAGTCGAAATTCATATTTGTAAGTTTTCCCAACAACTAGACCACATATCACATCCGAATCTTATTTTCTTTTATTTTTTTGACATTTTTATGATTTTCTTTCATTTTTTTTAAAACTAAAAAGGCGGTCCAGGGGGGGTGCATTCGGTGCAATTTTTGGGCCAAGTTAGTAATGGCGCACCGTGGGAGTGGTGCGCCATTACTAGTTGCGCCATTACCAGTTTTGAAAAAAAAAATTGAAAAAAAATTACTAGTGGCGCACCGTGGATGTGGTGCGCCTTTACTAGTTAAAACTAGTAATGGCGCACTATCCCCTGGTGCGCCATTACTAGTTTTGAAAAAAAAATTGAAAAAATTGATTTTTTACTAATGGCGATCAGGATGTGGTGCGCCATTACTAGTTTAACTAGTAATGGCGCACTATCCTCGTGTGCCATTAGTAGTTTTGAAAAAATGAAAATTTAGTTACTAATGGCGCCGTGGATGTGGTGCGCCATTAGTATTTGATTAATGGCGCACCAAGACATGGTGCGCCATTAGTAGTAGTAGTGGCGCACCACATGCCCGGTGCGCCATTAGTGTCCATTTCATCTTTAGCCCTTTTCCTAGTAGTGTTCATCGCTGCTATTGTACTACTTGTGATGATGCTGCTCTTTGTACTACTTGTGATGTCATTGCTACTTGTGATTTTGTCAACTTGTGATGTTGTCGCTACTTGTGATCTTCCTAAATGACCCTTTCTCTCGAATGTTGATTAATTTCCGTTTCGGTTGAGAATGGGGCACTCCTAGGTAAAGAAAATAAGCAAAGGTCATGCCCAATTTTCTTGACCTAGAAGGTGCCTGATTTTCAATCGAAACAAAAATTAATCAACATTTATAGTTTGACCTAGATATAGGGGTGCTACTGCTACTGCTTTGAGTTGCTACCGCTATATCCTCCATCCCGTCCGACCGGAGCAAGCAAACCTACAAGCTGCTCCTCATGTTTTCCCCTCTACTAGTAGAGTGGAACTTCCCAATGCTGGCTGGTTTACACCCTCTACAAGCTGCTACTGCTTCCGAATAACCTAACAGCCATCGAAATCTAGTTTGATTCAGAAAAATGTGAGAAAACCCATCGATTGAGGCAGCCAACTAGTTGTAGATGAGGAAGGGCATTTGAGGCCCCATCGAGATTATGAAGATGTGATGGGTCCTGATATATTGACTTGTGGATTTATTTTTTCCTAGACTGCATTTAAGAAATAACTCTAGTAGCCTTTTTCCTATTTAGAGCGAACATGGCCCACAACGATGAGGCCGGCGGTTTGGGCAAGGCATTCTGGGAGCTGTCCCAGGAGATGGAGGAAGAACCTCACCGCTATGAGGACGCCGCGGAAAACACCGATCCCGACTACACAACCCCTAGTGGCGTCGGGGATGACACCACTTATGGTGCCACCGAGGATGCCACCACTGATGATGGCAGCGCACGCACAAATGGCAGCCAACCGAAGAGGCAACGGAAGGACCGGCGCCAAACATCCTCGGCACCGACAAGGAGGAATTTACTAAAGTGTTCTCCAGTGCGCATCCAACGGCGCCCCAAGAAGTAGTCAGTGGGTACGCGGGACAACTCGGGTGCATTCTCCGGAGCACCGTCTCGATCAACACCGGGAACCTAAGGCATCGTGACCGAGGGAATTTGCGCAACCTCCTCTTCACGAAGCTGCAAGAACGATACAAGTTCCCCGGTGATTTCGCAAACACACGCCTCTCAGGGAATAAAGTGAACAGTGCCGCCCTCACGAAGATGAGCACGGCCCTGGATACTTGGAGAGCCGCGGTGAGGAGAAGGATTCTAAGAGGTGATAGTTATGAGAAGATCAATGAGACAAATCCTTCAATCAGCTAAGCTGACTACCTGGAGTTCAAGATCAAGTGCGAGAGCAACGCATCTGCGGAATCAAGTCAGTGGGGGAAAGATATGCGGGACTTGAACTTAGTGGTCCACAAACTCGGTCCGGGCGGTTACATAGTGGCGGAACCTATATGAGACAAGGAGGACATGGAGCGTGCCGAGCAAGGCCTACCGCCCCTCTTTGATAAATACCGTGACAAGAATACCAGGAACTATGTCAAGGCCCGGTACAAGATTGACCCGGTAACAAAGGAGCTTACCACGGATCCAAAGATCAAGGGGCTTGAGCTTGTTCTGCTGAGGAATACACCCCCGCGTAATAAGCTCCATATGGTTGCATTCTAATTAATGAAGCCAAATTTCTAAATGGTTCACGTTCCTTCCGTAAGACACTCAAACCAGTAGCGCGGGGTCGTCTTAGAGCTCCCCTTGGGACACCACTTTAAATAGGGCGCTAAACATAATGAAACACAAGGATAAGTTCAGTAAGCCGTCGTCAGCTGGTCGTGTGGCCGGCAAAGGATTGTCCACAAAATGGTCGGAATACTGTAACCCTGTGCGAAAGGAGAGAAAGACTAGCTCGGAAAGCCAGGAGCGCGAGGTTAGAGAACTCAAGGCACAAGTGGCGCGGATTCCGGAGATAGTCGAAGAGCAAGTGCGAGACCAATTGGGAGCGAAGATCACCGCCATTGTGCCTACATTGATTGAGGGGCTGCAGACGTGGATTACAGGCGGCCAACAGGGGCCGCCCCCGATTACCAGCTTCACGGGCAGCAACTCGCACAACGCGCCGGTGGCGCCATTGGTGTCTCCGGCGGAGGCGGCATTGGTGTCTCCGGCGTCGGCGCCGGTGTTGGAGCTTAATGCACCAGGGTGTGGGAGGAATACGCCCGCCGGCACCTCGGCAGCAAGCGGCCCCTCCGTCACTTGCACGCCCACCGTTGGCGGTGCCTCGACATTAGCCGAGCTCGACACCATCACGGTAACTAAGCCTCTCGGCTGATGACTTCATCTCCTTGCGTTTGACTGGGCATACGTGACGCCCTACATGTTTTCGCAGGGCGCCGCCGACGTTCCATGCACTCTCCTGCACTTCATGGGCGGCGAGTTGATCGATGTCGCCAAGGCTAGAATCGTTCAACCGGGCAACCGCATGTTCCACGGTAATCCGATGCCACCCAACGTGTATAAGGTTCAACTGGTTCGGGTGCTGCGGTGCTGCGACGACTTGTTAACTCCGTATCGACCCCCGGGGCCGAGGAAGATGATGTGATGACCCTCAGCGCCTGCATAAGCTGGTCCATGCTTTGGCTGAAGAGCCAGATTCGTTTGGGGGCGGGGCACACCACCCCACAGACAACACCGCCAGTCGTGCCGGCGCCAAGCCATGGCAAGACTGCCGCAACGCTATCGTTGTCAGCTGATCCAAACATGCATATGGCACAGGATCCAGACAACAACGACGGTACATTTACCATCATCGATTAGTACTTCAACAAACATGGGTACGATGATGAATTCTTGGGGCCTCCTTCTCAAAAACCCAACCCTGCAAAAGACGATCGCGATCTAGCTGGTACCGCGGAGAAACCCAATTGCAACATGCGTCGTCTGGCATTCAGTTCTCAGGAGACGCCTCCAGCTGCCGCCTTCACCGAGCCTCAGATAGCCGAGGTGCCAAATATTATCATCCCCAACTCACTCAAGAAGGTGGTCTTTGAGCAAAACTCAATCCCATCACAGCAGAAGAAGCAGAAGGGACGGAAAAGAAAGAATAACAAGGGTGCGAGCCAGCCGGCACCGAGAAGGTGGTCCATGCTCAAGACGGTCCAGCTTCACCTAAGGATATCTCGAGGAGGGTGCATGTGGCAGGTAGGCCGATGCTACCGACTAATCTACTCAATGCTGCAACCGGTGCTATGCGAAGTCTGCATGACAGTGTTCTTTCTTTAGAGAAACGACGTCTCTCAGAGAATGATGTTGCATACCTGGTTTTCATGGACAAGGTGCCAGAGGGCAAGGGCTTTGTCGATAGCACCATCGGGGGTATGATCTTCCTGCGGTTTGATGACATCTTTGTCGGTGTACAAAAGAAGGGGCACACTTTTGTACCCCTTTACCTATGCATGGGCAGTCGGAGACGCGCCCGCAGTCACACCAAGCAGAATAGGGGAGGTAAACCAAGGGAAAACTGAAGACAGTCAGAGCAACGCCAAGACCAAGAACGGAAAGAAGCAGAGGGGCAGAGCAGTTTCCCCCAGGAAGACCCTTGCCGGGGACTGCCTCAGCAGTCCTGGCAAGACTCTTGCCGGGGCAGCACACCCAAACACCAACAGGGCGACCCACCCTTGAGCCCATGTCCCCAACACCATCAGCCACGTAGGGCCAGGGCTTGAGAGGCACCTCCGTGGTGGCATGCAGATATTTGTGAAGACATATTCAAGATCAGATGAGGATCAGAAGACAACGACCCTCGACAAGATCCTTGCCGAGGAGAGCCACTAGACCCCCCCGGCAAGATTCTTGCCGGGGACGACAGTGCGCCACGGAAAGACCCTTGCCGGGGCTCTCGCCGAAGAGGCCAGCACGACCACTGCCAGGCCCACACCAGCCATGTCTCCACCGCCGTTCGCATGCAGCTGCCTGCCCAAACCAGCTGGGCAGGCACCTGTGTGGCAACATGCAGCTTCCAGGCCAACTCAACAGGCGCCTGTGTGGCGGCATGCAGATCTTTGTGAAGGACCTACCACCGCGCCACCTCAACTGCCTACCTGCCTACATGGCACCGCACGCATCGCTGGCCAGGGCGCGTGTCCAAGCGAGGAGGAGCGGCGACAGACGGGACCGGCCTCACCCCCGTTCCCGATAAATCTAGGGGCACCTCAGCGACGCATTAAATGCAACTTGTCCTATAATGCGAGCGATAAGCTCGGAATACTGTACGCCTTTCCACCTCCTGTATGCCACTGTGGCAGCCCCTTTCGCTTATAAAAGGAGGCCCATGGCATACTGGGAAAGGATTCGGCTCTTTTGAACCACGCACTCACCATAGCAAGTTCGAGAGCTCAAGAACTCTCTGAAATACAACCCCCAAAGCAGTACTAGGGTTTTACGCATCCTCGCGGACCAAACCTGGGCAAACGATCCTTGTGCGGACTACTGATCCTGCTCTTCTCACAACCCTACGCCCAGGCAACCGTAGTAGGGATTCTTGTGATCCCATATGTGTCATTCCACACCGACATCTTTGGCACACCAGGTAGGGGAGCGCAATTGTGAGAATCTGGTCTATTAGCTAGCCTAGAGTTTCTTCATCGCTATGGCTCCCAAGAAGAAGACGGCCACAACGATCGGCTCGTCGGGGGCCGACCGGCCCGTACCAGTACGGGCGAGCAGTGGCCCGGTCGCAGACAGGACCTGGGCCACGGTCCATGAGCAACAACATCACCCTGGCAGTCAGAGCCTTGCGTGCAGTGTCGTTTGCACACCCGACGACCGGCCGCATGTCGCCAGATCCAAAGACGGAGCTGGGCCCCCCCACAAGCGGCACGGGGCCCCTCCATGGGTGTCGTTGTGCCACCTCCGGGCGTCGCAGCGACCTCCAAGACACCCACGCAGGCGACCACTGCGTGCTCTTCCCATGGTGTCCGCGAAGAACAGCGTCGCCACGCCAGCGACTCTGGGCACCGCCGTAGGAAGAGCCTTGTGCGTCATCCGCTGGATGAAGTAGTTCAGCATGCCCGCCGAAGTGCTGGCGAAAATGGCGCATAGCTGCTGGGCCGTGGTGGAGCTCCTTCTAACATGGTTAGAAGTCGAAGCACGCCACGGTCCACGCAGCTGTCACCGCCACCCACGCCAGCGGAAGCTTTGGCGCGCGCGCAGCTGCTCCTCGACTTCCCTCCTGCTGCAGAGAAGCTCGATGAGTGGAGGGCCACCATCCGGAGCCTCGTCGCCGTCGCCAACAAAGATGATCCGCGACCATCACATGCTGGTGCTGGGAGGTCCGGGGGAGCTGCTGTAACACCCGGGGTAATTAAGCTACAGTAATCCTTGCTAATGATGCCACGTCACCTCGGTTACTGTGATTAAACTCACGTTGATTCGAACCCGGTTCAAATTCAAATTGAAAACATAGGCAAACAATAAAAGTTTTCAAAAATTAAAACTAAAATGTTCGGGAGTTGTCAAATATTACAAAGTTAATTATGGTGGGGTGCACACATTTTTGTAAAGTGTTTGGATATTTTAAATAAACTAAAACAGAAAAAGGAAAATAAGAAAAGAAAATAAAACAAAAGGAGAGGGGAGAAACCCCATCGGCCCAACCGGCCAAGCCCACTGGCCCAGCCGGCCAGCCTCAGCCCGCCCACCCCTCACTCCCTTATCCCCCTTCCCGATCGGCAAACCCTAGCCGCACCCATTCCCCGATCCTCCTTCTCCTCCCAGCGCCGATCTGGATCGGCTCACCGATCCTGCCGCCCGACGCAGCGACCCCCCCGCCTGCTCGCACCACCTCCACTCCTCCCGACCGGCCACGCAGGGCGCAAGGACTCCCCTCGTCGCCTCGGGCCGTCCCGACCCCACCCCACCTCGCCCGGATCCGCAACGGACGGCCGCCTCCCCGCCTCCTCCTCACGGTCGTCCCCGACCGCCCAGCGCTCTTCCGAGACCCCATGTTCCCCGTGAGCTCTCCCCGATCCCTCTCCCCTCCTCCCCCCGAGCCACCACCCCCGTCGTCTGCTCCGGCCGCCCAGCCCACCTCCCTCCTCGCGGACCTTTCCCCGCCACCGAGCACGGAACGTGCTCCCGGCCTCCTCTCTCTTCTCTCTTCGAAGCGGCCCCGCGAGCACGCCGCACCAACGCCCCCCGTCGTGGAACTCGCCGCTGGCGCCCTCCCGGTGACTAAATGGTCACGGGCCGAGCCTGGTGCTCGGCCGCGTCGCGCAAGCCACCCCGGCCCCGTGGCGCTCCGTCGGGATCCCGAACCCTACCCCCCGCCGCTGCCGCCGGCGTGCTTTCAGCCGAGTCCGGCCGTGCATTACCACCATTGGGCGGCGGCGTCCTCCCCTTCGCAACCGCCACGCCCTTTTGGCCGCTGAACGGCTGATTCGGCGAGGTCCGCGCCCTCCGCCACGGACGCCCACCGGGCTCCCCTAACTCCGCCGCCCGACGTGGCCGACCCGGCCACCACAGGTAATCGACCAGGGCCCTAGGGGCCGGCCAATTGTTGACCGGTCGGCCAGTGGACTGGGCACCCCCGCTTATGACATGGGGCCCCACCCCCGTGACGTTTTTAAAATAAAAGAAAAGGAAAAGGAATTTAAATAAATATAATTAATAAAAATAATAATGGATAAAATTAATTAATTAATTAATTAATTAATTAAGTAAATAATTAATTTAACTAATCCTGATTAATTAACCTAATGGCTAATTAACCTAATTAACTATTGTTAATTAAATTAAACTAGGGTAATTAGTGAACAGTCACTGACGAACGGGACCCACATGTCAGTTTGACCAAGTCAACCCCGTTGACTGCTGACGTCAGCATGACATCATGCTGACGTCATAAATTCATTTTATCGAATTTAATAATTAATTAATTAAATTCTAGAAATTAATAAAATCTTTAAAAAATCATATCTTTTAATCCGTAACTCGGATTAAAATATTTTCAACATGAAAGTTGCTCAGAACGACGTGACGAATCCGGATGCACGGTCCGTTCGTCCGCCACACACCCCTAACCTATCGAACTTGCAACTTTTCCCCTCCGGCTCCTCTGCCTGAAAACACGAAACACCGGGAATACTTTCCCGGATGTTTCCCCCCTTAACCAGTACCACCTCATACCACGTTAGGGCACGCCTAGCATCGCTACTTGACATGTCATGCCTCGATATGCATTTGTTTACTTGGTATTCATTGTTTCTTCCCCCTCTTCTCTCCGGTAGACTACGAGACCGACGCTGCTGCTGGCCAGTTCGACTACGGTGTTGATTTACCCCTCTCTCTTGCGAGCAACCAGCAAGCCCCCTTGATCACCAGATATCGCCTACTCTTCTCTATACTGCTTGCATTAGAGTAGTGTAGCATGTTACTGCTTTCAGATACTCCTATACTGCTGCATAGCCTGTCCTTGTTACTTCTGTTGTTACCTTACCTGTAATCCTATATGCTTAGTATAGGATGCTAGTACTTTCATCTGTGGCCCTACATTCTTGTCCGTCTGTCGTGCTATACTATCGGGCCGTGATGACTCGGGAGGTGATCACGGGTATATACTATATACTTATACATGATACATGTGGAGACTAAAGTCGGGTCGGCTGATGGAGCACCCGCGAGTGGATCTTTGTGCGGAGCGACAGGGCAGGTTGAGACCGCCTAGGAGAGAGGTGGGCCTGGCCCTGATCGGCGTTCGCGGATACTTAACACGCTTAACGAGGTCTTGGTATTTGATCTGAGTTGGCTACGAGCTTATACGCACTAACCATCTACGCGGGAGTAGTTATGGGTATCCCGCCGTGGTATCACCGGCACTTCAGACGTCGGCGACGGAGCGGCGCGCCCGGATTGACTGGAACGCTCGCTAGGCTAGGTCTGCTTCGGCCACGTCACGCAGCGTGCAGGTGTGCTCGTATGATGGGCCTGCACTGCTGCGCTTAGCTTTAGACCGGCGTGTTGGCCTCTCTCACAGTGCCTAGGTGGGGCTGCGGCGTGTTGATCTTCCGCGGCGGGCATGACCCAGAAAAGTGTGTCCGCCAAATGGGATCAAGCGTCTGGGTAAGATGGTGCACCCTGCAGGGAAGTTAATCTATTCAATAGCCGTGATCTTCAAGAATAGGACGACTTGGAGTTGTACCTTGAGCTTATGACAACTAGAACCGGATACTTGATAAAACACACCTTCCAAGTGCCGAGATACAACCGGTGGTCGCTCTCTCTCGTGGATATGAGGAGGGATCGCGGGTAGGATTATTGCTATGTGATGTTACCTGGAGGACTTCAGATTGCCCTCTTCTACCTGTTACAAGACAGGTGTCCGTAAGCATAGTCTTTGTTAAGACTAGCTATCCCCTCTTATTCTCGCTTTCTGCAGATACCCAGTCCTTGATATGGCCCTTTACACATATATCCATGCATATGTAGTGTAGCTCCTTTTATGCAGTACTTTGGATGAGTACTCACGGTTGCCTTGTTCCCCTTTTCCCCTACCTCTACTCGATTGCTGCAACTGACGATGGAGCCGGGAGCCGACGCCACCGTCGATGAAGACTACTACTCGGAGGTGCCTACTACTATGTGCAGCCCGCGACGACCACTGGGAGTAGCTAGGAGGATCCTGCGCAGGAGGCCTGCTCCTCTTCGATCTGTATCCCAGTTTGTGCTAGCCTTCTTAAGGCAAACTTGTTTAACTTATGTCTCACTCAGATATTGTTGCTTCCACGACTCGCCTATGATCGAGCACTTGTATTCGAGCCCTCGAGGCCCCCGGCTTGTATTATGATGCTTGTATGACTTATTTTATTTGTAGAGTTGTGTTGTGATATCTTCCCGTGAGTCCCTGATCTTGATCGTACACATTTGCGTGCATGATTAGTGTACGATTGAATCGAGGGCGTCACAGCTGCGGCCACGGTGAACTCTCCTCCTCCTTGCCAGCTGATAACCCACAAGTACAGGGGATCGCAAAAGTTTTGGAGGCTAGAGTATTCAACCCAAATTTATTGATTCAACACAAAGGGAGCCAAAGAATATTCTCAAGTATTAGCAGTTGAGTTGTCAATTCAACCACACCTGGATAACTTAGTATCTGTAGCAAAGTATTTAGTAGCAAAGTAATATGATAGTAGTGGTAACGGTAACAAAAGTAACAGTAGCAAAATTTATATTTTTAGTGTTTTGTAGTGATTGTAATAGTAGCAACGGAAAAGTAAATAAGCGAAAACAATAAGTGAAAATCTCGTAGGCATTGGATCAGTGATGGAGAATTATGCCGGATGCGGTTCATCATGTAACAGTCATAATATAGGGTGACACAGAACTAGCTCCAGTTCATCAATGTAATGTAGGAATGTATTCCGAATATAGTCATACGTGATTTATGGAAAACAACTTGCATGACATCTTTTGTCCTACCCTCCCGTGGCAGCGGGGTCCTAGCGGAAACTAAGGGATATTAAGGCCTCCTTTTAATAGAGTACCGGAACAAAGCATTAGCACATAGTGAATACATGAACTCCTCAAACTACGGTCATCACCGGGAGTGGTCCCGATTATTGTCACTTCGGGTTGCGGATCATAACACATAATAGGTGACTATAGACTTGCAAGATAGGATCAAGAACTCACATATATTCATGAAAACATAATAGGTTCAGATCTGAAATCATGGCACTCGGGCCCTAGTGACAAGCATTAAGCATAGCAAAGTCATAGCAACATCAATCTCAGAACATAGTGGATACTAGGGATCAAACCCTAACAAAACTAACTCGATTACATGACAGATCTCATCCAACCCATCACCGTACAGCAAGCCTACGATGGAATTACTCACGCACGGCGGTGAGCATCATGAAGTTGGTGAAGGAGGATGGTTGATGATGACGATGGCAACGAAACCCCCTCTCCGGAGCCCCGAACGGACTCCAGATCAGCCCTCCCAAGAGGTTTTAGGGCTTGGCGGCGACTTTGTATCATAAAACGCGATGAATCCTTCTCCCTGATTTTTTTCTCCCCGAAAGTGAATGTATGGAGTTGGAGTTGAGGTCGGTGGAGCGTCAGGGAGCCCACGAGGTAGGGGGCGCGCCCTAGGGGGGCAGGCACGCCTCCACCCTCTTGGGCAGGGTGTGGGCCCCCTGATGTGGATTTTTCTTCTGGTATTTTTCTTATTTTCAAAATACATGTTCCTGGTGTTTCAGGTCATTCCGAGAACTTTTGTTTTTGCACATAAATAACACCATGGAAAGTCTGCTGAAAACAGCGCCAGTCCGGGTTAGTTCCATTCAAATCATGCAAGTTAGAATCCTAAACAAGGGCAAAAGTGTTTGGAAAAGTAGATACGACGGAGACGTATCAACTCCCCCAAGCTCAAACCTTTGCTTGTCCTCAAGCAATTCAGTTGATAAACTGAAAGTGATAAAGAAAAACTTTTACAAACTCACTTTGCTCTTTTTGTTGTAAATATGTAAAGCCAGCATTCAAGTTTTTAGCAAAGATTATGACTAACCACATTCACAATAACTCTTAGGTCTCATGTTTACTCATGTCAATGGCATAATCAACTAGCGAGCAATAATAATAAATTTCGGATGACAACACTCTCTCAAAACAATCATGATATGATATAACAAGATGGTATCTCGCTAGCCCTTTCTGAGACCGCAAAACATAAATGCAGAGCACCTTTAAAGATCAAGGACTGACTAGACATTGTAATTCATGGTAAAAGAGATCCAATCATAGTCAATATAAATTAATAGTAATGGATGCAAATGACAGCTGCGCTCTCCAGCTAGTGCTTTTTAATAAGAGGGTGATGACTCAACATGAAAGTAAATAGATAGGCCCTTCGCACAGGGAAGCAGGGATTTGTAGAGGTGCCAGAGCTCGGTTTTGAAATAGAGATAAATAATATTTTGAGCCGCATACTTTCATTGTCAACATAACAACCAACAGATGGTGATATCTTCCATGCTACACACATTATAGGCGGTTCCCAAACAGAATGGTAAAGTTTATACTCCCCCTCCACAAACAAGCATCAATCCATGTCTTGCTCGAAACAACGAGTGCCTCCAACAAGCAACAGTCCCAGGGGGATTTTTGTTTGCAATTATTTTGATTTTGTTTGCATAAAGCTTGGGACTGTGCATCCCGGTGACCAGCCATTTTCTCATGAGTGAGGAGCGGAGGAAGATAACCAGCCTAGCATGGAAGATAAGGGCAGCCCTAGTTGATACGTGAGCTATTCTAGCATACAAAACAGAATGTTTATTTGAAGGTTTAGTGTTTGGCGCATACAAATTTACTTGGAACGGCAGGTAGATACCGCATATAGGAAGGTATAGTGGACTCATATGGAATAACTTTGGGGTTTAAGGGATTGGATGCACAAGCAGTATTCCCGCTTAGTACAAGTGAATGCTAGCAAAAGACTGGGAAGCGACCAACTAGAGAGCGACAACAGTCATGAACAAGCATTAAAATTAATGAACATCGAGTACACGCATGAGTAGGATATAATCCACCATGAACATAAATATCATGAAGGCTATGTTGATTTTGTTTCAACTACATGTGTGAACATGTGCCAAGTCGAGTCACTTAAATCATTCAAAGGAGGATACCACCCCACTATACCACATCACAACCATTTTAACTAATCAAGCATGGCACGAGCAACTATGATCTCTAATTGTCATTGGAAACATGTTTATTCATAATAAGCTGAATCAGGAACGATGAACTAATCATATTTACAAAAACAAGAGAGGTCGAGTTCATACCAGCTTTTCTCATCTTAGTCAGTCCATCATATATCATCATAATTGCCTTTCACTTGCACGACTGAACGTTATGAATAATGATAGGAGTGCACGTGCATTGGACTGAGCTGGAATCTGTGAGCATTCAATAAATAGGAGAAGACAAGGCAATATGGGCTCTTGGTTAAATCAACAATAATTCATATAAGAGCCACTTCAATAATTTAATTATGGTCCTCTCCTATCGACCCCCAAAGAAAAGAAATAAAACTATTTACACGAGAAAGCTCCCAACAAGCAAAAGAAGAACGAGACATCTTTTTGAGTTTTATTTTTAATTATTACTACTAAAGCAAGAAAAGTAAACTAACAAAAAGCTACTAATAATTTTTTTCGGTTTTTCTTAAGGTTTATTAAACACACAAGAAGAAAGCAGGAAAAAGAAAATAAACTAGCATGGATATTACAGTGAAAGAGTGTGAGCACCGACATCCAGCAATGAGTGTGTGAACATAAATGTAATGTCGGTGGGAAATACATACTCCCCCAAGCTTAGGCTTTTGGCCTAAGTTTGTTCACTGCCATGGATCGCCTGGCGGATATCCGTAGTTGTAGCCGGGGTCGTACTGAGATGAAGAAGACTCTGATTGCCACTGGCTGGCAGTCATCTCCGGATCCCAAAAGTAATCAGACTATCATGGAGGCTCAAATTGTGGTTCCGGCTTAGGGGCTGGTGTAGGGTTCCGGTAGGCGTGAATGGCCGCCCACGGAACGAGATACGGACCTGTAGATAAATTAAACAAGGAAGGAGCAGGCAAGGTAATAGTCTCAGGGTGATGTTTATCAAAGAACAATTTGTATTTAAGCTCCCCTTCCTTATTATTAACAATAAAGTCATGCGCTACCATACTCTTATAATCCAAATAAGCATTGGGCAGCAATTTTTCTTCTTTTTCATAGTGCCTAGTAGGTATGTTATACTGTGCAGCAAGGCGTGAAGCATAAATACCTCCAAAGATGGGGCCCTTTGTACGGTTCAAACTTAACCATTTAGCAATAATTCCACACATACAAACAGTGTTATCGCGGAATAAACCATGGAACAAAATGATAATATCAGGAACACTAAGGTTTCCACAGTTTCCGCGACCAATTAAGCAACGACTAGCAAATATGGCAAAGTAGTGTAAAATAGGAAAATGTATGCTAGTGATTCTTGCATCGGAAACCTTCCTGGTTTCCCCCACAGTAATGGTGTCAATAAACCCATCCACATCTTTACGATGTGGTTCATCTAAGGTACCTCGAAGGGTATTTTGCAAACCTTGCAAAATTCATCTAGTGGCATCTTCTTAACAACATCATATAAATGAAACTCTACTGAAGGAGGTGATTCCTTAGGATAATAGTAGAAGTTTTGCACAAAAGTACTGGTGAGTAAGAGATACTGATGACGTTGGTCGTGAAGGAACACTACAAAAAAATACACTTTCGTGATGATACGTGTTTGTCACAGTAGGTCGCGTTTTTTTGGCATGCATGTACATCCATGACAAATTTATGAAAGAATCAAGATAGTCAAACATGTGCTGTCGTAGAAGTGTTCCATGACATTACGAAAAATATCATCACGGAAGTGTCCACTTCCATGACGATAAATCTCGCGTCACAGAGGTGCTTTCGTCAAGGGTGACCGACACGTGGCATCCACCATAACGGAACGCCGTTAAGCTATCGGGTCGGGTTTTTGATCCAATAACCTGTTAACAGCCCCGACCAATGGGAAATTTCCACGTGTAAAATTCTTATTGGCCGGACAAAACACGTGTCACTCGTCAAGGGTCGATAGGCGCCTATTATATGTCAACACGCACACGCCCACAATCGCCCATTTAGCTTACAAAGCTGGCCCGTTTGACTTGGCAAAAGTTAACGGGCTGGCCCATGAAAAGCCTGTTAGCGGTCTCTTTGCAAATAGCCCATTTTACGGCCCGTTAACTCACGGCCCGTTAGGCCCTAAAGGAAATTGGCCCAACAACGTCATGTGGGCCGTCGAATATAACACCGGACCATTTCACTTTCAGCCCATGTATGGCCCACGACGTCTTTCGTCCCATATGAGGCCTTCGTATCTTTCGGCCCTTTACAGGTCTACGGTGACTCTAGCCCATAATGAAAGTAATTTTTTTGTACCCGTTAATAGCCCGTGATTTACATGGGCCGTTTCCAGCCCGTGTTAGCTTTCGGCCTATTGATGGCCCATACGTTCTTGGGCTCCTTTTCGGCCCTCGATTACTTCCGCCCACATCGGCATAGCCTCCTAATGGGCCAAATTTGGCCCATGGCAAGAGTCGGCCCATTACTGGCATGTTCCCCAAATGGGCCAAATTCGGCCCATGGCAAGAGTCAGCCCGTTACTGGCCTGTTAACCTAATGGGCCAAATTCGGCCCATGGCAAGAGTCAGCCCGTTTCTGGCCTGTTAACCCATTGCGCATTATCCAGCCCATCATATATTCTGGCCCATTAACGACCCGTTATACGTGTGACAAAATTAAGCCTTTGTAGTCCTACGGCCTGTTAACGGCCCGTTACCGTGCTGGGCCGATACCAATTATGCCCGATTACGGCCCATGTAGACCCATTTATCCGACAGCCCAAGGCCCACCGATTACAGGCCCATTTATCGACGGCCCGAGGCCCACCGATTATAGGCCCATTTATTGACGGCCCGTAGGAGACCCATGGATCCTACGGCCCGTATATGGCCCATGGTAGTTGCGGCCACTAGCAACCCAGGGAAAAAAAGACTAGGAAATAAATAAGGCCGAAACTAACGCTAGGCTATTAAGGCGATTGCACATATTACATCCACTCGGCATCAAAGATCGCCACCAAGGCAAATATAGGGAACACCCTACACTGCATAAAAATGGCTTGTTGTTTTCTTCAACCGTGGCTGCACTTTAAGAATAAATTTTGTATCGCACCAAGACAAATTACAACTATATAACAAAAGGAAGGTTGGCATAAAACTTAATACCTAGCGTATAAATGCACCACCGTAAGTTCGTAAGCTCAGTTCATTTGACCGACATTACGCTTTCATGCAAGATTGTCCGATGGAGCACCATAACCATCGCCTTCATTTCCCTAGGCTCTGAACAACATAGCAAATGTCCGATAGTCCGGTTTCAAAATCATGCATATCTTGACGACATTGAGCAATGTTTCTCCTTGTTTCACAAAGGGCCTCTGTTAGGGAATGGACTTGCGTCTGGAGCGCATATACAACATTGCTTTGAGCTTGCATATCTGGATCATGATGCAGTTTGGACGATATTGCCTTAACAACCAACCTAGTATTATGCAGGAACGTGCTTTTGCCACTGTTAGTGGACAGGTACTGACCCACTGCAGCAAGAGCTGACATTGCGGTTATAGTTGCCTCGCCACCTTCAGAAGGTGGCGGTTCCACCATTTCTTCCATAGCTCGCTAAAAGGTTGAGGTTCTACATTAGTAGTACCAGAACAGAAGATATTAAGGAGGCAGCAAAACCAAACAAAATAGCTTTGGTCTATATACAGAACTTATTCAGGTGAACGCATGTAAAATATTAGTTGTATTTTATTGCAAAGTACATAATAAAACAGGTTACAAATATATGACCATGTACCATCACTAATGTATTGTCTATTTCTTCACATTGTATTGAGGGCTAAGGATAAAGAGACGAAGTTTATAATACGGTAAGCATTGTATGACATCATTCATATCACGAGACAACTACGAACAGACAAACAGGCAATTGTAACGTTGTGTGGGCAAGTCCAGCACGGAACTAGATTACGGGTCAAGATCAAAGGAACATCACACCTATCTTTTAAACCTTGTAAGGTGCAAATATACGCTAAGACAATTGTGTATAAAATTGAAAAGAGTAATAGAAATTGGCTGCAAACCATGCAGTTCAAGGCACAAGTCAGAGTAAGTAGTAGTCAAAAGGCATGAGGATTAAGGACTTAGAATAGCGGCTTTGACTGGTGTAGTCATGCCCTTCTTCTTGCTGGTGTGACAGTCCTTGAAGATTTCCACAGCATTTGGTTCAGGTACTTTTTGGTCCTTGCGGGCTTTCCTCTGCATTTCAAACAAGTCAATATAGATCTGATAATATGGTACAGTGAAAAGAGTGAAATAGCAGCTAATTCCAAGAGCCTCGTAGTGTGCAATATAGCTACGAGATCCTGTCGTTTGTTGTAATTTCACTTTTGTACGGTTGGCCTTGTTCTTTGAATAGTTCACCTACAAGAAGATATATTTGTGTGACACATGCGTAAATAGGACTTCAACATGTGGTCTGATCACATATATATAATGTACCTGATACTTTGGATCAGACCAGTGTTTAACAAGGCCCCTCCAGTCTTCATCCGATATATTTTCCACTAGAGACGTTTGGGAAAGTTCACTGTTAGCCTTGCCTTCAAAGTGAGTTTTCCTCAAGTTATACCGATCATCGTCAGCAGCGCACTTGAAAACATGGGTGCAAGCTTGTCTGGTTGCATCATCTTGGCTATCCAACTTGAACCTCATCTGTTCAAAATTATGGGAGTCTCATTATCAGCAACCTAGAAAGTATGGGACAGAGCAAGACAATATTACTAGTTTCCATACATAACCATACTTACAGATAAATGGTCATGGAAGGTGTTGAACTGGGTTTCGTCTTTGTCATTCCAGTACTGAATCCATGTTGGGAGGATACGTACATGACACCTAATGGCAACCGCTGCCTCTGTTACTAACTTGGCTGGCTCTGTAGCATCACGTGGCCTTTTTAAACTTGCCTCAAAACGGATCTCCATTCTTCCTCCTCTAGATTTAGTTAACCTATCGAGCATTATCCCTGATGTTTGTTTCCTCTTGCGCCTAGGTGCTAGTCCAACAATGAACATAGGAAGTGTTAGTGTACATCAAACTATGAAACTACATATAAAGAAGCATGGAACTGTAACTTGACTCCAGCAACTATCTTCTTGCTGTTGAAGCTCACAAGGTTCATCTGATATTGCCAACTCATCTTGTGTCAAGAGTTCTTGGGAAGTAGTGTCGTGGCAAGGAGCTTGGGAACGTGTTGCTAGCTTCATTGACGACGAGTATGTCGTGCAGTACCGGTAGTACTGATGGTAGGTGTTGCAAGAACTAGGGCTATCTCTCGCTTGTTTGGCGGCAGCTATTTTTTCTTTGGCTTTTTGCAGCTCGTAGCATGGAACGCCGTGTTTGTAGAATTTTCCGCTGGACTTTGACTATCTATTGCACCATCAAGCAGCAAAATCTGCAGGATTCATCCGCTTCTCATTCCCCGCCATTCTGTGTTTCTTCAGATTTCTCTGTGCCATGTTAAGTTGTTTACAAGAAAACGAATAACAATTTAGTTCTTCGTAACAAATTGATGCGTGATGCATTTAACTGAACTTTGATGTTAGACAACCACATGATAGGAGGATGTAATATGTATGAAAAACAGACGTAAGAGATAACCGAACTATGATGTGTAAACTAAGAAGAAGACATTTCACCAAATTAGAAGCAATGCAATGGAAGGTAGACACCATATGAAAGATGCTACAAATATCGCCCCGCCAAGTTAATGTTGTCTCATCATAAATGGCGTTTAAACAAATGTGAAGCAAGACAAGAAATAAATCATATGCAAGATGCCAACAACATCACACTACCATGTTAGAGGTCTCTCATCATTAGTGCCCTTGCATATTCACAGCATTGCATTATGATGTGTAATCTAAGGAGAAGGCATTTCAAAAAATTAGAAGCAATGAAAGCTAGACACCATATGAAAGATGCAACGAATATCACTCTACCAAGTTAAAACTGTCTCATCATAAGTGCCATTTCAACAAATTAGTAGTACAAGCTAGAAAAGAATGTGAGATGTAACCTATATCACACTCTGAAGTCAAACGTGTCTTATGATAAGTGATTGTTGCAGGTTACACAACAGTAGTAATTTGATGTAAGAACATGGTGTGATAGACATATATTGTATGTTCTAGAAACAGGAACACGTGTCTTATTCAAGTATAATGTGTATAGTAAGCAGATGGAATTCAACAAAATTAGAAGCAATACAAGCTAGACATCACACATAACATGCACCCACATATAACAGTGCCAAGTTAGAGGGAGCACCAGTGATGCTGCACTAGGGGAGACATGCTCATCATAAACACAGCTTTGTTGAGTGTCTATGCATGTGTTGTCTTGGAAATTATCTTGGGCATGTGGAGGAGTAGAAACTGTAGAGGCCCTCCGTTCGGAAGGATCACCTTTATCCTCTGCCTTGCTAACTTCCTTCCGCTTTTTGATTTTGAATTTTCAAGTAAAACCGACAAGAAAAAGCAATAAAATTCTCTCTTCAGAACTCATTCATGCATGATACTGACAATCACTACTTTGATTTAAGGCAAACACATGATACCAGGATGGAATATGTACGAAAAACAGGACGACATGGCATGTTCACAACTGTTTGTGTAAACTAAGCAGAAATCATTCCAGCAAATAAGAAGCAATGCAAGCTAGACACCACATGAAAGATGCAACCAATATCACTCTGCCAAGTTAAAAGCGTCCCATGATAAATGGAATTTCAACAAATTAGAAGCAGCGCATGCTATAAATCATATGAAAAATGCAACTAATATCGCACTGCATATAATAAAGGTGTCTCATCATATTGATTTATGCGGGATACAAAAAAACAAAAGTTTTATGTAAGGACATGATTAATAGACAGATGTACTATGTACTAAATACAGGATGGCATGTCACATTAACAGGTATAATGTACTATAAGCTAAGCAGACTAGCACATGCAGTTTAACCAGATTGGAAGAATTACAATCTAGACACCATACGCACCATGCAAGCACATATCACGCTGCCAAGTTAGAGCAAGCACCTGCGATGCTAGTGTAGGGGAAATGTTGTAATCAACTACAGAGCTACGTTCACTATCTTCATCTAGCATTTCTGTTTCTTGAGAATCATCTCGGGAGGCTGACGCTGCATTCTTTAAATGAGTAGTCCCCTTGCCTGCCTGCCTCGTCATAAGTGATTGATGAGGGATACACATGAACATTAGCTTGATGTAAGAACATGGTTAATACACAGATGTACTAGTATGTACCAAAAACAGAAAGGCATGTCATATTCAAAGGTATAATGTGTAAGCTAAGTAGATGCAATTTAACTAAATTGGAAGCAATACAAGCTAGACTTCCGGCTAGAGTGGTGAACATGATCATGTAGGACCTGAGAGCCTGGTGGGAGGCGGGCTGCTTCGCCACCATCGCAGCTTTTTAGTTGGCTTCCAGGTGATGCCTATCTTTGCTGGGCTTGTCACTGGCTCGGCCAGTGCCCTGACTAGCTATTTTTTCTTCTAGTGCTCCCGGGATGGTGGTTCATGTAAAAAATATCTTTCCTTATCTTGATAAAGACTGAGTTCGGCCTTTCGAATACAAGCTAGACACCATATGCAACATGCAACCACATATGACACCGTGAAGTTAAAGCAAGCACCAGGGATGGTGGTTCACGGCGAGCGAGATCATCAACTCTAGAGCTACGTTCCCCGTATCCATCTTCTGACACTACACCCTTTAAAGTCTTGAAACGTGTCTGGCTTAGCCGTGTACCACGCTGGAGTGACTTCTCTCTTCTCTTTTCTGCTTCTGTGAAGGCAGGGTCTGAAATACCCTTGCATAAAAACACAATAGTGAGAGTATGGGTGAAGTGTGTGCAGAAGTAGTGCACTGTAAAAGTAGCAGATAGCATGTGGCTAAAAAATAAATGACAGGAGACATATGATAGCTTTACAATATTGCAGGGCAAACAAAATTAGATTCTACTCCGTATGATTTCGTAATATATGAGCACAGAAATGCAGTACTCCTCCAAAGACACCACCACATGTGGTCCTATAAAGATAACAATGACTAAAAATAAATAGGTCACCGATTTTTTAATGAACCGTCCGATCTATAAGGAACGGGCAGATGGCCTTCGCTACCTCCCGCCACCACTCAAGGACGATCTTTCTCGAACCGCCAACACCACCGCCTGCACCCTTGCCTCCGCCGCCCGCCTCCCATCGACCTCACACCACCGCTGCTTGGCAACGCCCCTAGGCCATCCTTTAATCCCGCCGACCTCCAGATCGGGCGCTAGTAGCTCTAGGCCGCACACGCCCTAAGATAAACACTAAGGCGCTGCATCCTCTGCGTAATAGTCGTATTAGCGCCTGTTACGCCGGGAATGCTTCCGCAATTGGGAATCAACTGCCAGAAATTGAAATTCAGGGGCGGCGGACCTCTAGCTAAGGTGAAATAGTATATGAGGAGAAACCTTGTGCATCGCGAGTTACTAGGAACATCTAGTATCAAGAAGAAGCGGTCAACTAGTGTCTTCTGTGGGATGAATATCGTGCAAGCAGAGACGTAAGATTTGCACGAATAAGGGAAGAGGAGTACCATCTTCGGTTGCCGGTGTGGTCACCTCCACATGTCGCGCCGATCTTCTTCTTTTTTCCGGGGAAACCGATGTTCTGGAGGGTGCAGGCTTGGATGAACCCATGGCCAAATTGTTGACTGTGTTGCCGTGGCCGTATGTCGGCAGAGGGGAAGCAGATCCGAGGCGGCGAAGGACGGCGTAGCAGGAACAACTCCGGTGCGGTGGAGGGTGGCGTAGTTGGAGCAGCAGCTGTGAGGCGCAGGACGGCGTGGTTGAACTGGCTCGGGTACGGACGGCTCGGCCTCGTCTTCAACTACTAGCCGTGGAGGGCGTTGTGGTTGAGGTTGCGGTGGACGACGACGTCGGGGTATAGGCTCGGGCATGATGGAGGAGGGCGGCGGTTGATGGGTGGGATGGGGTGGCGGACGGAGGACGCCGGGTTTTCCGGCCGGTGGAGAGGTAGTTTTGGCGCCCACAGAGTACTAATGGGGAATCGGACGGGTGGGGGGAATCATGTTTCGGTCTGGGACGCGCTTGTTTTTGGCTTTTCAACAGAAGATGGGACGCGCTTGTTTGAAATTTGGGGAAAGTACAAACTTTGCCCCCCTCTTAAATTTCGGACTTCTTTGCATGGGTCGGGGTAGGATGGTAATCCTGTGTGTCCCAAATAGTGGGCGGAGCGATTTCGCCCACAGCATGTGTGCTTAGGGCGGCCATTGTGTATGAATGTTTTTCGAGGCGGTTGTGTGGCGCCTAGATGAAGCTACAAACCTACCCCGGTTTAGACCTTTGACGCCGGTAGCGGGTTTCACAGGTCGGAGTTATTAGAAAAGTAATTTCCTTGTACTACCAATCATTGGTCTCACGCGGTTTTTGGCGAGTAGAGGCTCTTTTGGCGCTTCGTTCAAAATTTTGAAATAAAAGCATTCACCTTTAGAGTACTCTTGAACTATGAGGATTAACCTAAATAGACAACGTTATATTTGACCTTGTATGTTTGAAAACCTCATTAAATTATCCGCTTCTTTTTGATATTTTGACACTTGAAAATCCTATAACTACGATTATTTTGGAATGGAGGAGCTAAATTTTAATCTATTTTTTACACGACTACATTTGCTATAATGTACAAAATCAGAGCAAAGATTGGTGCCCCCATAATTTAGGTATGGTTTACAAATGCCATGATATCAAATACAAATAATTGAATGGACTTCATGTTGAATTTGATTTTTTAAACCACCTTAAGTTGAATTCAAATGTATGCTAGTTCATATGTAGCTATTTATAATGTCCATTGTGTAACTTTCGTATGTATAATGTGCTTTATACACACAACATGAACTATACTCACGTTTATATTCAATTGCTAAAGCGATGCATTGTCTGGAGTTCAAAATACTAACTATGTGGATCAATTGTGTCGAATAATAACATAGACATGCTCAAATTCGATAGAATCTATATGTCTGATGGATCAATGACCGCTCCTTACGTGAATTGAAAATATCATGATCTCATCCTAATATTTGGATACAATTTATATCTTTAATCAATGTGTAGAGCAGTCTTTTACGTGTAGTTTCACTCTCCATCGGTGGTCTCTCACACATGCTCAAACACTCTCTCCCGAGGTGTCTTTCTCCCAAACATGCTCTAGATATAACCCTCCCTCCCTCTCGTAACCATTTACAACTGTTTTCACTAACCTTTATCACAAGCACTCTTCCTCTCGCAAACATACACACGCACAATCCTCATCGACCCTTTCTATATACATGGACCTGCCTACGTGTCTCATGTATGCACATTATCTTTACGCCTGTCTCTCACGCATTGTCTCACACCTCTCTTCCTAATCGACGAGTATGATTCTAGCTGAGCATTCTGTAGGATGCCCCTTAAAGTTAGGTTGGATGAGTAGTAATATCAGAGATAAAGCGGCTACCTTAGTCCGAGAACCTAGGGTTACAAATCCTAGATGGCTTTGTCAGTGGACACAGAGTCCTTCACAATTCTGCTATCGTTGTCTTGTACGACTAGTCATCCATGGGTCTTCCTAAATGTGTCATGGGCCGACCAATGTGGCGCAGGACGGAACCGAATGAAGGTGTAAGTGCATCTAGTGCCACCCCTAGTTGGTTTTGGAGTATTGACGACAAATGTGGTTGAGGGACTAATGCGTTTGTGAGAATTGCAGGATAACGCAGATAGTGTCCCTCATTGATTTGGTTTACCTACCGGAGATGACCCCTAAAAATGTATGAAGACATTGACGACAATGCTGGTATGTGAAGATATTCACATTGAAGACTATGACATGAGAAGACATTGAGTGAAGACTATGGAGCGCGAAGACTGTGTCGTTTCATTGTTTCCTTTTCTTCTTTGTTTTGTCGAGGAACCACCGCATCGTTAAGTGGGGTCCAAGTGATCATAGTCGAATGATCAAGTGATGCTCAACCTAAATCCTATGTCTTCGAGCGAAGACAATGAGAGCAAAACTTATCCAGAGCTGGATGAGTCAACTTTGCTTGTAGCCCAAGTAAAGTTGCCGTGTGTGTTTTAAATCGGACCGTTGGAACACGTGTCAGTTCCTTAGTGACCAGGGTCATTTCGACATAACAGGTTGGTTGCCTAGTGGCTATAAATAGCCCACCCCTACACCATAAATTGGTGGCTGCTCAGAGTTAGTGCACGGCTTTTGTCGCTTGAGAGCAACCCACCTCAAGCCTTTGAGAGAGAAAACCTTGCGAGGACAAAGCCCAAACACCTGAGCCAAAGAGTGTTAGGCATCACTGAAGTTTTCCTGTCTGTGTGACCTGAAGACTTATTACACTTGAGGACTGTGAATCCTCCAAATGGTTAGGCGCTATGCTCGAGCATCCAAGAGTCATTGTGGATTGCCGCGAACACAGTCTGTGAAGGTTTGGAAGTCTACCTTGAAGACTTACTAGAGTGATTGGGCGAGGACTGTGTGTCCTTATCTCAAGGGGATAAGGTGAAGACACGGTCTTCGAGTTGAATCTCAGCCTCCCTAACTGACGCATAGCTTGTCACAAAGAATCGAACTGGTCCAACAAATCCTGTGTCTTCAACAAGTGACTGGTTCTATCCCTTCCCTCCTTTACCTTGAGTTTTGTCTTCGTGAAGTCATTGCTTATATGTATTATCTGTTTGACTTCATTGCTTGACTACTATCGTTGTTTGGCTTCATACTATCTTCCATCCTGATCCTACTACCAAGCTGCTATTAGTCTTGTACTTTCACGTTATTGCATACTAGACTATGGTTTGCTTGTTGTAGTTCATCTTCCGCTGCATATCAATTAGGTCATTTCTATTGTTTGTCTTTGAAACATCCGTGTTTTGAAGACTTTGTTAAAATCGCCTATTCACCCCCCCTCTAGTCGATAACTAGCACTTTCAATTGGTATCAGAGCAAGGTACTCCCTTGTTCTATGTGATTCGGTTTAACCACCTGGAGTTTTAGCTATGTCGACTGCAGGGATAATCAAAGTCTCTGCTGCTTGCCCCGTGTTCGATGGAACTGACTATCCCTACTGGAAGAATAAGATGCGCATGCATCTTGAAGCCATTGATGTCGACCTCTGGTATGTCGTGAAGAACAACGTTCCTAAATCTGGTGAAGCTGTCACCCCTACTGATGTCAAGAAGTTCATTCAACTGGACTCCACTGCAAAGAACATCATCTGTGGTCATCTGACCAAAGGACAGATGGCCATGTGAGTGCTCTGAAACGCCGGCTAGTCCGGGACTGGCTATCCAAGGTCAACGAAGGCGTCTCAACCCGTAGAGATCAAAGGATCGTGTTCTTCGCAACCTCTTCAACCGCTTCAAGAGAAACGAACATGAAAATGTCCAGCTCACGCTTGATCGCCTCACTAACATCACAAATGAGCTTCATGCTCTCGCCACCGAGGTCACCAAGCATGAAATCGCAAGACACTACCGAGATCACTTGACAGCTCTTTTGACACCCTTGCCCTCATGATACAAGAACGTCCTGACTTCAAGACACTCGATCCGTCTGATATACTTGAGAGGCTCAACACACATGAGTTCCAGCTTTCTGAGAAAAGAGATATCTATGGTCCCAACTATGGCCGAACTCGTGCTTTGAAGGCAAAAGTTGTTTCCTCATCTGCAGAAGAATCTGACTGCGGTTCTGATGATCCTGAAGACATTGGAAAGGAACTTGCTATGCTTGTGAAGAAGTTCCAGAAGTTCACTAGGAAGAAAGGCTTCTGGAAGTCTTCACGATCCAGCTCAAGAGATGATGAAGCTTCCACTCATGACTACAAGAAGAGAACCTGTCACAAGTGCAAGAAAACTGGACACTATATCTCTGAGTGTCCATAGTGGGACAATGAGAAGAAGAAGAAGAAGAAGAGCAAGGAATATGATTCTGATGACAAGAAAAAGAAGAAATCTTCAAATTCTTCTTCCAAGTCCTCATCAAAGTCTTCATCTCATAAGAAGAGCTCATCTGGCAAGGCTCGTTCTTTTGTTGGCAAGGAAATGGATTCAGAGGAGGAGTCTACTCGAGGAGGTGGAAGTGGAGTCCAAGAGGAGTCCGACCGGCGCTGCAAGTCGGCTTTAGCCACAGCCTATGTTGCCAAGTCCATCTTCAACATCAAGACAATGACTTCTACACCAACGTCAAGCCGATGACAAGGACGACCCTACTCTCACCTATCGCTTCATGGCACGCGGTGCCAAGGTAAAATCACGTGATGCTTACTTTCAAACATCAAGTGAAGATGACTCGATTGTGAATCCAACCCAGCTACAAAACACTTGCTAAAATTGCAACCAACAACAAAGAGCTATGGAACATACTAAAAACTGTTAGACAAAAGCGATGACCTGTTGGGCGCGAAATGACACGCTCACATTCCTTAGTTGAAGACATTAAAATCTTCATGCTAAGTACCAAGAACTTGAAAGTTGTCATGAAACGCCTCAACTACTCATGAAAAGCTCTCCTATGATTATCTTCAAAGGAAGCAAGAGCTTGAGAAATTGAGGGCGGCTCATGAAGATCTTCAAAAGAGAATGTGTCACTTCACGCCAACAGATCAGTTCCGCCAGATGGATTTGAACCACCATGTCTAAAATGTCTTGAGCGTGATATCGCTACCTCTATTGTTGAATGTTCAACTGCTGCTATCGTTGCATTGTCTTCAACTACTAATGTGGTAACTAACCCTCTCGCCGAGGATACCACCGCTATTGCTGATGAAAATGCTAGGTTGAAGACTTTGCTTGAAACAGGATGTATAAAGTCCGAAAGGGCATCGACACTTTATGATGTCCTCAAAGAGCGATTCTGAACCGAAACCCTAGGAAAGAGGGTGTTGGGTTCGAGAGGAAAATGAATGTTGATGGTTCCATCGGAAGCCCGAGCAAGATCCCAAAACCACATGGGTTGCTGCAAAGGGACCTTCAGTGGATCCATCCAACTTATCTGGCTTTACCTGTGCTAACCCTATTATCATTGATGAATCCCTTGATGCAAACTATAAGCTGTTCAAGAATCAAAATGGTGAAGTGTTTGCCAGGTATATTGGTACTAACTGCAGGAATGGACCGCCTATGAAGAAGATCTGGGTTCCCAAAAGTTGTCTTGAGAATCTTCCAGTGAATGTCATCATGACACCACCAGGAAGAAGACAAACCCGGACCTAAGGCGCCATATGGTCCAAAGGCTTCATATGCACAGAGGACTCACCTGAGTCACCCTAACGCCAATGTTTTGCAGGGAAACCGTACTCAAATTTATGAATATGAGCGTGTGTCTTCAAACCGCTATGTTCATAGAACTAAGAACTTTTCTGCTTATTCATATGAGTATCATTCATATCCTGCAAGGCTATTTGCTAGGGCTCCAAAGCCGAAATTCTCAGATGCTGCACTTAGACTCATTTCTTCTAAGCCACCCCTGAAGATGTGGGTGGTTAAGAAAAATTAACTCTCTTTTGCAGGAAAGGGTCTCCAGCCAAAAATGAAAGGCGTCAAATGCTATTGCTGGGGACCTAAAACATCTTGTAGGACACAAGATCAAATGCCCAAATGGTCTCACTATGTATTTTGTTCCTGAATCGTTTGCCATTCATCCTATCAGTCCTAATATTGATTTAAGCTTCAATAATCCAGTTGCCCATCAAATTTTTATGCTTCACAATGCTCTTGGTGAAGCCTATCCCCCTAACTGTACTGTAGGGTATGACACCTCATGCTTCAGAATGGATTATGGACAGTGGATGCACTAAACATATGACTGGTGATCGAAGTCTTCTCATGGACTCAACCTTATGTCCATTAGACAAGAGTCACATCACATTTGCTAACACTGGTAAAAGCAAGGTATTGGGTCTAGGTAGAGTTGCAATCTCAAAGGATCAACACATGGATAAAGTGATGCTTGTTGAATCCCTTGGTTTCAACTTGATGTCTGTCTCAATGCTTTGTGACTTGAGCATGATTGTGATATTCGGAAAATATCATTGCCTTGTACTAATGGAATCTGACAAGTCTCTAGTCTTTGAAGGGTATAGGAAAGATGATCTATACATGGTAGATTTCTCAGCAGGTCCACATCTTGCCGTATGTCTTCTTGCAAAAGCTTCAGAATGCTGGCTCTGGCATCGGAGGCTAGGGCATGCTGGCATGAGGAACTTACACACACTCGCCAAGAAGAAGCATGTCATTGGCATCAAGGTGTCAAGTTCAAGAAGGATCATTTGTGTGGTGCCCGTGAAGTCGAAAGATGACTAGGCAAAGCACCCTCAAGACAATCATGATGACATCTCAACCCTTCGAGCTGTTACACATGGATTTGTTTGGCCCTACTCATTACTCTACCTCACAACAACTGCTTGTCTCTATGGCTTCGCCATTGTTGATGACTACTCAAGATACACATGGGTGCACATAATTCTCTACAAGACCAAGTGCAAGATGTCTTCAGACGCTTCGCTAATCGAGCAATGAACAATTATGGCGTCAAGATCAAGCATATCAGAAGTGATAATGGCACTGAATTCAAGAACACCGGACTTGATCTTTATCTGGATACCATGGGAATCACTCATGAGTTCTTAGCTCCATACACACATCAGCAAAATGGCATCGTGGAGCGCAAGAACAGAACCCTCATTGAGATGGCTCGAACAATGCTCGACGAGTACAAGCCACCAAGAAAGTTCTGGCCTGAAGCCATTGACACAGCTTGTCACGTCATCAACCGTGTTTATATCCATAAGCTTCTGAACAAAACATCCTATGAGCTTCTTACTGGCAAGAAGCCAAATGTCAGCTACTTCATAGTACTTGGGGCTAAGTGATGGATCAAGGATCCCATCACAAGTCAAAATTTGAACCCAAAGCTCACAAAGACTTCATGCTCGGTTACAGAAAGGACTCACACTCTTACAGAGTCTTCAATCTCTATCTCTACAAAATCGTCGAAACTGTAGATGTGCGATTTGATGAAACCAATCGTTCACAAAGAGAGTTCCTGCCAAGTACACTAGATGAAGCTCCGCCCAGCGAATCTATCAAGCTGATGGGAACTAGTGAAATCATGCCAAATGAAGCACAGCCTGAAGAGGAACTTATCATTTCTGCACCTAACCAACCAGAAGACAATGCTCAACCTGAAGACAATCCTCCCAATGATGACAGTGATCCGCAAGAGCAAAGTCTTCGTCCAGTTCATCCACGAGTTGCAAATGAAGTATAGATTGAGAAGATAATCGATAGCATCAATGCACCTGGTCCTCTTACTCGCTCAAGAGCAACACAGCTAGCAAATTTCTGAGGGCACTTTTCATTTGTGTCAATATCAGAACCCAAGAAAGTTGCTGAAGCTTTTATGGAACCTGAATGGATACAAGCTATGCAAGAAGAACTTCAACAGTTCAAGCTGAATAATGTTTGGGAACTTGTCAAGCGCCCTGACCCTCGCAAGCATAACATTGTTGGCACCAAATGGATATATCGAAACAAACAAGATGAGCATGGTCAAGTCGTCAGAAACAAAGAACGGCTTGTGGCTCAAGGATATACTCAAGTTGAAGGAATTGACTTTGATGAAACATTTGCTCCTGTAGCTAGGCTTGAAGCCATTCGCATACTACTAGCCTATGCTAACGACCACAACATCTTGCTCTATCAAATGGATGTGAAGAGTGCATTTCTCAACGGCAAGATTGAAGAATAAGTATATGTCGCTCAACCACCTGGCTTTGAAGATCCAAAACATCCTGATATGGTGTACAAGCTAAATAAAGCACTGTATGGCCTCAATAAAGCTCCTCGCGCCTGGTATGATACAATCAAAGACTTCCTGAAGAGCAAAGGCTTCAAACCTGGATCCCTGATCCCACACTCTTCACGAAGACATATGATGGTGAACTGTTTGTATGCCAAATATATGTGGATGACATTATCTTCGGCTGCACCAACCAAAAGTGTAGTGACGAATTTGGATACATGATGCAAGAACAATATCAGATGTCCATGATGGGAGAGCTCAAGTTCTTCCTTGGTCTTCAAATTCGTCAGCAAAGAAATGGCATCTTTATATCTCAAGTAAAATACCTCCAAGATTGTCTGAAGAAGTTTGGAATGCAAGAGTGCAAAGGATACACGACGCCAATGCCAGCCAAACACCATCTGGGTCCCAACGACAATGGTGAAGAGTTCGATCAAAAGGTATACCGCTCCATGATTGGTTCCTTACTTTACCTATGTGCATCTAGGCCAGATATTATGCTTAGTGTTTGCATGTGTGCTCGATTCCAAGCGGCACCAAAGGAATCGTGATCACTTGGCTGCGGTTTAATTCTTTGATATTTTGCTCACACCCCAACACTCGGATTATGGTATCCAAAGGGCTCAAAATTTGATTTGTTTGGATTTTCGGATGCTGATTATGCTGGTGACAAGGTGGATCGCAAGTCTACATCAGGCACATGTCACTTTCTCGACGATCACTGTCTGTTGGTCTTCAAAGAAGCGTAACTGTATCACTCTCAACTGCTGAATTTGAATACATTGTTCTTTGGATCTTGTCTGTGCTCAGCTTCTATGGATGAAGCAAACTCTCAAGGACTATGGCATCAATCTGACACAAGTACCTCTCTTCTGCGACAACGAAAGCGCCATCAAGATTGCCAACAATCCAGTCCAGACTCAAGACAAAGCACATTGAAATTGGCCATCATTTTCTCGTGGATCATGTCATGAAGAAAGATATTGACATCATTCACGCCAACACCAAGAGCAACCGCGATATCTTCACAAAGCTCTTGGATGAGAAAAGGTTTTGCAAGTTACGGTGTGAGCTAAATATCTTGAATCCTCAAATGTCCTGTGATCAAGAACACATCCTAACACTTATGCATGTTGATGACTTAGATGTGCAACACAAGTAACGATATCTTCAATCAATGAAGACTTACATTCGAGTGTGAATACATTAACGTGGAATTTGACTTGGAGCGCCACGATAATTGTGCGCCGTGTTCTGGTCCATGTCGGCATTCGGGAACGGGGTCCCCAGACTTGCTCGCCTGCCGCCCGCGGCGTGGCTCAAGGGGGCCCAAGACGCCCATCTTCATCAACGATGCTCAAGACCTCGCGAGGGGCCAAGCCTCACGGGCGGGCGACGAGGAGCTTCTCGTGCACGGCCTCGTCAGTTGGCTCATGAGGAGGCGGAGAGTTCAAGGCAGGGTACCTCGCGAGGTGCCCATGACGCAAGCCATGACGACCAAGGGCGCCAGTCGGGCGCCATCCCGCAGTGTCCTCCTTTCCTCTTTGGTGCAAAGGGAGCAAGCGCAGGCGAGAGCATCAAGCAAAGGCATCCGTTTCGGTGCAACAAGACCAAGACCAGCCCAACGGCTGGAAGGGAGTCATTGTGGAGCCCAAGCAGGCTTCATGACCAGAGCCTTTGGCAGGCGAGGACCAACTTTAGTCAGGGTAAGTGTACCCGCTGTTCCCCTTCAAAATGGCCAATTGTTGGCGCCCTTCCCACTCAATATTTGGGAAGAGGCCCAGGGCCTTCGCCTATAAATAGGAGTAGCCACCCCCAGGGCGGAGGGATGGAAATCCTCATCAAGAAACCAGCAGCTAGGGCGACTGAACGCCACCTAGCAGTTCATCGCACCCGCCAGGAACAGACCCTCACGAGGCTGTTCTTCCTTGTATTGTTCCTCATCAGCCCAAGAGGCAATCTACCACACCACACACTGGAGTAGGGTATTACACCACAATGGTGGCCCGAACCAGTATAAATGTCGTGTCTCTTGTGCTGTTCCGCCTAGTAGTTTAGGTCCCAGCGATTCGGCGAGGTGCGAGACGGTGGAGGGTTGGATCCCCGCGCGCACCCCAGTGTTCGAACCTCAAGGGTCTGCCGGAACCCGAAATCCGACATTTGGCGCGCCAGGTTGTGGCACTCCAAAATTTTTCCTTTGGTTTTCTTCAAAATTTTGTTGGATTTGAAGGAGGTCACCAAAACCCTTCCAAAAATCTCTATCAAAAGCTTTTTCCCTATGGCAAATATTTTAGTTTTACATCTCCTTCAACTTTGGTGTTTGGTTTTTAAATTTTTCCTCTGATTGCTCTCTCCTCAAGGATTCAAGAAATTTTTTTGAAGTTTATTTTTCTTTCAAAAAGAAACTCTAGGAGTTTTTCATCCTCTCCCATATTTGAGATCATTTATGGTTTGGCCATACACCACATGGTAAAATCTTCCCAAATATATCTCCTTCCACTTTGGGAAATCCAAACACTCTATCTCTACTAGTTCAACTCTCTTCTGAATTTTTATTTCAATTATTTCTCTCCCAAATCTTTTCTGTCTATTATTTTGAGCCTAGGTAATTTGCAAAGCAAGTACCTGAATGCATTTGAATTTTGACCTCAAACCAACTCCCTTGGATAGTCCTTGCTACCCACAACCTAGAACTATCAAGATCCACTCCTCTTCTGTTCAAAAATTTCAAATTATAGTCCCTGCAAGTTTGGACCAGATTTGCCAAATTAGGTGAAATTCATATCTACATTACTCCAAAAATTCCACAAATATTCAGGCAGCCTCTAGATGCAATGAGAGGCCCCTCCACCAAAAACCAGCCCAAGGAAAAATCCCTACATGCCTAGATCATTCTGTCGAACACCTTGCATGCACTAGTACTGCTCACTTTCGAAAATTCAGAAGTTCAAGGTCGATCTCCGCAAGAATTTCACCACGAGTCCACAGTGTCTCTTGGCACGCTGCTCGCAGCCTATCCTCTTGTCCGAGCTTCACACGAGCGCTTACGCTGCTCGGCGCCGGTGGCGCCTGCCCGCCTCAAGGCGGCTTTTGCGGCGGCTGCACCACCGTAACGGCGATAAGGCAAAACTGCGGCGCAACGCCGCTCGGGCGCCGCCTGCGCCTTGGTGGCTCCGCGGCCACCTCCTTGGCAGCGCACACATGCGGCACCGCTGTTGCGGTTTGGCACGCGCAGAAGCGCTTCTTCGCCGCCGACGGGCCGCGGCTGCCGCCCGCCGAGGGTCGACCGAACCAGCCCTTCCGCGCTGAGTTGGACACGGAACGCCTCCAATACTCCTCCTCGGCGATGCTCAAGATCCTAAGCCGACCGCCCAGCCACAAGGCCGCCATAATCAACTCGCGGACTTATCCGTTCACGGCAACCGACTCGGGCCGGCTATATAGCACCCCGAGCCTTGCTCTCGCCCGCATGACTCCACCACCTCACCGCACCCGCTTAGCCACCGGAGGGGCCTCGAGGGGCCTTTCTTCTCGACCGCCACCTCCGTCCGCCTCGGCTCCGCATCGTTCTCTCGTGAGAACTCCTCCCGCCCTACTTTCGCCAGAGCCTCGCATCACCTCTAGTAGTATAATCCCACCTCAATTTTGGCCCCGCAACTCTCTCCGGCGAGATCCACGACCGTCTGAACCGCCGTCCGCCGGAGCAAGGGCCGCCATCGATGTGGTGCTCGCCAACCACCTCGCCACCACCCACAAAGCGCGAAGGGCGACCGGTCACGAAGGTACACCCCGATCACCTTACTCGCCGGATCGCCACCGCCACGATCAAGACTTTCTCGGCGCCGTCAAGCTCTGTTTTCCTCGCTTGAAAATTCAAACCTGACGGGTGGAGCCCGCCTGTCAGCCTCTCACCGCTTTTTTTTTAAACGAAACGTTATCTCGACTTTTCCGAGAACCCCCGAAACTTTCTCGTTTATTACAGATGGGTCCTTGGACCAAGACTCTTATAACTTTTAATCAGAAAAGTATTTTTGATTGATTCTTTTTCTGTCCTCTTTAAATTTTTGTCTAGTTTTTTATCAGATTTATTTGAAAATTATTTGAGTAATTTTTGTGCACCTCACGGTATTTTCAAGTAGCCAGATGTTTTCTTTTATACCGTAGATACCAAGGAGGTGACGGGACCAAGAACTTCACCGAGCTAGGCTCCGACTACTCTGAACCAAGCAAGCATGTTTGAACTTTTGATATGATGAGTGTTCTGCAGGTTTGCATTAAGTAGTTTCATGGCATGTTTGTGAGTATACCAAAGAATGTTTTTTTTCCATGCAAAGTTGAGGCAAGTGAGTTCGATAATCCATACGTGTTGGATGTGAATGTGCACGCCATGTGTTGGCATGAGGATGGGTAAGATGGCAGTGTTGTAGCATGCCGCCTTTTGCCATACTATTTGACTTCAGTGTCAACCCAGATCGTTCGTTCCCATCCATTTCCTTCCCGCATTACCACATGTTTTCCGTAAGGGATATGGCTTAGTAAGTAGCAAACCGCTATCCTGGTACACACCAAATGGAGAGGCCGTGATGATGGTTCCATGGCCCCGGATTAAAGACACCATCCGTCGGGGGCATGGGTGTTTCCGTTGGGACCGAGAGGGGGCACCCTTAGAGCACGCGAATATAAATTTGATCCCATGCTATTCGAGATTGTGATCTCCCGCCTCAAAAGTTTTTCTTGGACGACGTCTGGGTGATTCCTGGCATCGTAAGGTAGGATGGGTGTGTATCGTTAGCTGTGTTTCTTCCGAAATACCATAAACGGAATTAGTCCTTCAGACTACGGAAACTGCTGGCTGTGGGTAATTTTAGTACAAACTCGCAGAGTCATAAATCCTCGAATCATCTTATCCATGTCCAAGTTCAGATATCTTATCCCGATAAGTGTCAGTTTTGGTGATGATATCCGTGAATCATGAGAGTACTAAGTCCAGCTTAAATGTTTATTCCTGTGGATAGACTAACCCGTTTAAATTCATGTGTTGAATATTTATTATGAGTGCTATATCTTTTATTATAAGCCCTTTCTGTGATGTCGCTCAGACGTCCGACTGCGACATTGCTGTTACTTATTTTTTTAAGCCCTTTCTGTGATGTCGCTTAGACGTCCGACTGGGCATTGATGTTACTTATTTTTATTATAAGCCCTTTCGTGATGTCGCCAGACGCCCCATCGCGGCATTGCCGCTACTGATTTTTCTTATAAGCCCTTTCTGTGATGTCGCCAGACGTCCGATCATGCATTGCTGCTATTTATTTTTATTATAAGCCCTTTCGTGATGTCGCCGACGTCCGGACGGCGGCATTGATGTTACTTATTTTTATTATAAGCCCTTTCGTGATGTCGCCGACGTCCGATCATGCACGCATGCATTTTTATTTCAATATAAGCCCTTTATGAGGTGTCGCCGACGCCGATCGTGGCAATATTTTTCTTATTTATTCACCTTTCGAGGCGCTACTCGCATAATTCGATCGGTTTTAAGTTTGCCTCCTGGGTTTTCGAGCGGCTACCACCGACTCCCATTTTAATTATTTTTCTATACTGCTTTAATTGAGCATTGTTAAGGTTAACTATGTCGCATTCATGCTTCCATTTGTTGTATATTTTGTCCGAACTGTCTTAAGTAGTACTTTCATAGTACTCACCGCTTGTTGATTTGGCCAGATGTTGATGAAGGCGATCTCTTGATGAAGAGTTCGACAAAAAGTCCGACGCCTAGAGGAGTCCCAACCAGTCTCGTATGCACCCTGGATTAGTCCTTGTAAAATATCCGCCTCGCTACCCAAATAAATTCATCGAGCCTCACCTCAACGCTCGATGAGCCGCCAGTGTTGTAGACTTATTAACCACCCCACTATGTTATTCCACCAACCACGCATACTCCAAGTCCGTAGTATTTTCACCCTACACCTTGTGCCATATCCGCCATCATGTATAATTATTGGCGTGTTGTAATATTTGGTTGGGCATCTTTAGTCCGACCCTTTGTAATATTGTAATGCTACTGGCTTCTTGTATCCAAGTTTTGTATACCGATATGGAGGATTTATCCTCATATTGGATTTCATGGGTCGGTTGTTCAATAAATATTTTTATTGAAAATCCGGTCGTGACACAGGTAGGGGTGCGCCGGAATCTGCCTTCCGTCGCCTCGTTTTTCCCCGACCACCGCAACCATGTCCGACGCTCGCCGGGCTCGCGCCCGAGCACCGAGCCGCTTTGCCTCATATGTCGCCAGACGGCTTCCGCGGCGGGCGCTTCGCTGCTTTCACCGCCCGCTTAACACTGCCACCGACCCGGCGGGAACGGGCAGCAAGCATCGCCCTTGCGCCTCGGCGACCTCCGGAGGAGCCGCGAACTTCTCGTCACCCGCCCTGTCGCTGCCGTTCCTCCGGCTCGTCGCGCCCTCCTGGGCGGTTTCGCAGCGCCGCTTTCCAGCCGCCATGTCACGACATTCGCCCGCTGGTCGGATCCGCCCACGCGCGGGGCTCCCTCGGCCGGACGGAGCCGCCGGCCGGGCTGACCTTCGACTTTCGACCACCCCACCAACTCGGTCGGCTCGGATGCGCCCCCATGCTCGCACACCCACCATCTGCCAGTTGCCGCCACCAGACCTCATCGACGGCGGCGCCGCCTCAATGTACTTCTCGGCCGAGGCCTTCAACCTCCTCTCAGATACCCAGTGGAGCAGCTGCAGCCCAGCCGGCCTTTTTTCGGCGAGGAGGAGGGTCATCCGCTGCTTGGGACAACCCGCTTCCGTGCTCTTCGCACCTACGACAACTTCCGCGACGGAACTGGTCGACTTCGACATCGCTACCATCGGCGCCCCTACAATGCCATCCTTGGCTATCCAGCATTGACAAATTCATGGCCGCAACTCCACCCGGGTACAACCTCATGAAGATGCCCGGAGCAGCGACGCCCTCACCGTGCGGGGATACCGAAGGTGCGCGGCATGAAGCCAGTTTCGCCTCAAGACAACGCATCGCAGCGCAGCCCGCTGATGCGAAGCCCTGTTTCCAAGGGGCTGCGCCGACCAAGAAGAAGCAGTTGTTCACACAAGACAAGGCGGAGACCAAGTAGATACCTGTCGACGAGGACGGGTCCACAAACGCCACCTTCACCATAGGCGCCAACCTCGAGCCCGAACAGGAGGAAACCCTGGTCAAGTTCCTGTGTGCGAACAAGAAGGTATTCGCCTGGGAGCCCGATCAGCTGGCGGGGATCCCACGGGGCATAACCGAGCACCACCTCAACGTGTGCCCCAACGCAAGGCCCCGTGAAGGTATATAGAAGGCAGTCCACCGAAAAGCAGGCCTTCATCGCCCAAGAGACCCGCAAGCTAGAAGCCGCGGGGGTTAATCGCGAGGTCCAATACCAGGCATGGCCAACCCCATGGTGGTGCCAAAGAAGGGAGGAAAGGAGCGATGTGTCGACTTCACCAACCTCAACAAAGCATGCCCGCAGGATCCGCTCCGCCTCCCTCAAGATCGACCAGATCGCCGATTCCACCGCCGAGTGTGACCTGTTATGCTTCTTGGACGCCTTTTCCGTATCACCAGATCAAGATGGCGGTGGAAGACGTGGAAAAGACGGCCTTCTTAACCCGTGTGGAGGTACTGCTATACATGCATGCCATCTGGCTGTGCAATGCGGGGCAACCTTCCAAATGCTCATGCACATCACCTTGGGCCCACAGCTGGGAAGAATGTGGAGGCTTACGCCGACGACATCGTGGTGAAGTCTCGCGAGGCCAAGACCTTGATACAAGACCTGGAAGAAACCTTCATGAGCCTAAACGCAGTGAGCCCGCGACCAACCCGGAGAAGTGTGTGTTTGGAGTTCCTCGGAAGCTCCTCGGTTTCTCGTGTCCCATCGAGGCATCGAGGCAAACCCAGAAAAGGTCAAGGCAGTTGAGGACATGAGCCCACTAAAGACCCTCAGGGAAATGTAGAAGCTCACGGGGCGCGTAACGGCGCTGGGCCATTTCATCTCCCGATTGGGGGAGCGGGCGCTGCCTTTCTTCCACCGATGAAGAAAAGGGCCCTTCGAGTGGACAAGAGGCCGACAAAGCTGCCCAAGACCTCAAGAGGTACCGACCAGCCCTCCAGTTGATGGTGGCCTCACGCCTCAGAGCCCTTGGTACTCTACTCGCCCCCACTCCCTACTCCGCTAGCGCAGCCCTCGTGGCGCTTAGGAGGAGCGCCAGCCAAGACCACGGCGCCACCCGAGCTAAAGCAAGGTCAATCAAGGAACTCACAAGCCGCACCACAACGGAAGAAGATCAGCCACACAGCAGAGCACACCAAGGGCGGAGAGGCCTCCATCCAAGCACCCAGCCTGGAGGCGCCACACCTCGGGAGGCACCACAGCTTGAAGACACCACCAGCACCGACGCCTCTAGCCTCGCCGAGCACCCGTGTACTTGTCAAGACAAGTTGTTACGGGATTCGAGGGCACGATACCCCATGCCGCAGGCTCCTCCTAGCGCTGTTGGTGGCTTCAAGCAAGCGGCACTACTTCCGTGGTCATCCAATCAAGGTTGTCTCAACATACCCCCGGAGAGGGTGCTCAGGAGCCCCACCGTGGTCGCCTCAGAGCACGCCTGCTCCTAACGATGGAACCTCAAGAGGGTGCTGATCACGGAGCTCAAGAGTTACTTAACACATGGAACTTTTCCGGAGAAGGAGGAGTAGGCAGAGCGCAGGCGCGGCAAGCCACGATACAAAGATCATGGATGGAGAGCTCTACCGAAACGATTGAACGACGATCCTCGCTACCAAGGCCACCAGGAACAGGGAAGGAACTGCCGCAGATATACATGGTGGAGATTAGGCACCATTCGTCGCCACGGCCCTCGCCGCAAGGCGCTCCAGAAGCGTTTCTATTGGCCCATCGCGCCAATGACGCTGTTGAACTCGTGAAGGCTTGCGAGGCTTGCCAATTCCACGCCAAGCGATCCACTAGCCGCCAGGAGGTCTGCAAACCATCCCCTCACTTGGCCATTCACGGTCAGGGCTGACATCCGGCCCTTTTCCTCGACGCCAGGCTATCGCTACTTACGCCGCCGTGGATAAATTCACCAAGTGGGTCAAGTCGAGGCTGCTCGCACCATCCCCGCCGGTTCTCGCAGTCAAGTTCGCTAAGGGCATCGTGAGCCGGTTCGAGTGCCGAACCGCATCATCACCGACAACGGTTCGCAGTTCACCAAGAATCTTTTCAAAACGCATCGCGCTAACCTTGGGACGCAGATATGCTACGCTTGGGTGGCGCACCGCAGCAATGGACAGGCCGAAAGGGCCAACGCGAGGTCCCGAGAGGCCTCAAGACCAGGACGCTCCGTAAGAAACCGGAGGATCGCGCGAGGCTGGTATGACGAGCTTCCATCCGTGTTGTGGTCCATCCGCACAACCGCAACCAAGCCAACCGAGAGACCCCTTCTTCCTGGTCTCACGGAGCCAAGGCAGTCCTCCTCACGAGGTCAAACGCCGCTCGCTGGGTTCTCGCGCTCGATGAAACGCTGCAGACGCCATGCGGGACGGCCTCGTGCCGGGGAGGAGCGCCTGCCGAGAAACTGCACACATGAAAGGGCGAGGTACCAAAGCAGCACTCCGAGATACCATCGCTGCAACATCCGCCTGTAACTCTCGAGGTAGGGGACCTCGTGTTCGACGGGTCCTCTGTGGAGGGACGATAATCTCTCTCCCATGTGGGAGGGGCCGCTCAAGGTTGTTCATGTTTCTGTGCCCGCCCGCGCGCTTGGAGACTCAAGAGGGAGTACCTATACGTAACGCTGGAACATCCAGCACCTCCCGAGGATTTACCCCTAAAAATGCCCAGTGCCTGTGAAGAAGGCGAATGCCTGTGAAGCTCATCCTTTTTGGAAAAGGCCCAGTGCCTGTGAAGGAGGTGAATGCCTGTGAAGCTCATCCTTTTGGGAAAAGGCCCAGCGCCTGTGAAGAAGGCGAATTCATGTGAAGCTCATCCTTTTTGGAAAAGGCCCAGTGCCTGTGAAGAAGGCGAATGCCTGTGAAGCTCATCCTTTTGGGAAAAGGCCCAGCGCTTGTGAAGAAGGCGAATGCCTGTGAGGCTCATCCTTTTTGGAAAAGGCACAGTGCCTGTGAAGAAGGCGAAATGCCTGTGAAGCTCATCTTTTTCGAGAAAGGCCCAGAGCCTGTGAAGAAGGGGAACGCCTGTGAAGCTGTCGCGTTCTGGAAAGGGCCCGGAGCACGTGAAGAGGGCCAATGCCCGTGAGGCTTGCTTCCCATAAGAAAGGCCTGGAGCCTGTGAAGAGGGCCAACGCCTGTGAAGCTCGCCGCCCATGACACTCTCACGTAATAATGAGTTGGGGCTGTACACGCCCGAGTCTCGGGGAGTGCCGGCCTCAGCCCCGGGCTCCCTCCCACGCCCAAAGGCAGCACTTAGCTCCGCTGGTGAGAAGACGTCAAGACTAGACTAGGTGCCGGACGCTGCTTTTTCATTTGCTTTCTGCAGCTTGACTAGTTATTCCCATTGGGAGTTTTTATCGAAACTATCGCCATCTTTGGTCCGTGGTTCTTCGATCTTTTTCGCCTCCCGCCTCGATTTCTCTTGCATGGGGACTCGGAGGCGAAGACTCGGAGCCCTCGCGAGCTGCTCCACCCCTATCGCCAAGTTTTCACGCCCTGTCCACACCGAGCGCCTTCCGACCATGCCTCACGGGCAGCACAACGCTAACATGAGGCCTGGATCGACGCCTCAAGGCCACGGATGGAGTTCACTTGCGAATGGGCGATAATAGAAAGGAACAAGATCGATAACAAAAGCAAGACAATGATTAACGCTGTTAACCAAACGCTTTCACGGGCCACACATTATTGTCTTTTTACGCAGGAGAAAAGAAAGGAAAAGGACAAAAGCAGGTGAAGCACGCCTGCGCCGCCCTCTTGAAGGCTGAAGCCGCCTCCCGAGCTCAAAGGACTCCTCTCGCTTCACCGCATGCAAGCGGCGAAGCGGACCCATTGCCACCCCCTGCAAGCAGCGCGGTTGGTTGGCCGCTGCCACGCTAGAAGAACCACCACCAAGAAGAGCTAGTGAAGCTTGAGGAGTCACGAGCATCGCCACCGCCGCTGCCCTTCCATCCATGCCGGGCTGAGTCCTCGGCCGTGGTCGCCGCCTCATGGCAGCACCCCATGCGGGCGCCTGCTTTTCCCGAACACCTCACACAGAGGGTGGCGCCACCGTCATTTTGAAGTGCAGGGAGCACCGGCGGGAGACCACCACGCGAGCGAACGCCCGCCACCTGGGTCGAGCAGGTTCCTCAGAGTGAGACCTCCGTAGAAGCCCACGGCCCGGCAGCAGACATCCGCCTGGAGCGAGGCTGCCCAGGCGCCACTGGAGCTCACCCAGAGGAAGCTGAGCTGAAGCCGACGCCGGACGGCTCCTCCGCCCACACCATGAACTTAGGCAGCGCTCAAGAAGATGGAGGCGCGGCTCTAGGGACGCTGGGCCGGGCTGGGCACGCCCGACCATGGCCGGACGCTCGTCGCCACGATGAGAGCCTCCTCCACGACAACGGGGGACCGCCATGGAGGCCACGGGATGCTTGCGAGGGCGACCTCGACCACGCTTAGGAGGAGGAGGGGAAGACTCGACCTGACGGCCCTTCCCCATCTCTGCGACCGAGAACTTCCTTGGTGGAGCCATGGAGAAGAAGGAGAGACAAGAAAGGATAGACTAGAAGGGCGCGCGCCGTTCCGTACTTATAGCCGGCGAAGGCCAACCGTCGGCCTCCACGATCACCGGTAATAATGACCGCCTCTACATGTAGGGACTTGTCGCATCCGGGTGGTTACCGAGGCATCATGGGGAAGCAGTGCGGCGCCCAAGGCCGCAGGGCGCCAAGGTCAGAGGCTGTTTGGGCTCATGACGCTCAAGACTTGCCCTTTCGCCTCTCGCCAGCCAAGGCGCGCCATGCGCCTGGGCCACTGTCGGGCGTTTTGGAATGGGGTCCCTGACTTGCTCGGCGCGCCTGCGGGCGTGGCTCAAAGGAGGCCCAGACAGCCCATCTTCATCAACGCAGCTCAAGACCTCGCGAGGGACCAGATTGCTGGGCGGGCGACAAGGAGCTTCTCGTGCACGGCCTCAGCAGGCTGGCTCATGAGGAGGTGGAGAGTTCAAGGCAGGGTACCTCGCTAGGTTCCCATGACGCAAGCCATGACGACCAAGGGCTCCAGTCGGGCGCCAGCCCACGCAGTGTCCTCCTTTCCTCTTTGGTGCAAAGGTAGCAAGCGCAGGCGAGAGCATCAAGCAAAGGCATCCGTTTCGGTGCAACAAGACCAAGACTAGCCCAACGGCTGGAAGGGAGTCATTGTGGAGCCCAAGCAGGCATCATCACCAGAGCCTTTGGCAAAGCGAGGACCAACTTTAGTCAGGTAAGTGTACCCGCTGTTCCCTTCAAATGGCTAATTGTTGGCGCCTCTTCCCTCAATATTTGGGAAGAGGCCTGTGGCCTTCGCTTATAAATAGGAGTAGCCACCCCTGTATGGAGGGATGGAAATCTCATCAAGAAACTAGCAGCTAGGGCGATCGAACACCACCTAGCAGCTCATCGCAGCCGCCAAGAACAGACCTCACGAGGCTGTTCTTCCTTGTATTGTTCCTCATCAGCCCAAGAGGCAATCTACCACACCACACACGGAGTAGGGTATTACACCACAATGGTGGCCCAACCAAAGATAAATGTCGTGGTCTCTTGTGCTGTTCCGCTTAGTAGTTTAGGTCCCAGCGATTCGGCGAGGTGCGTAGACGGTGGAGAGTTGATCCTCACACACCCCAAAGTGTTCGAATTCTCAAGGGTCTGCCGGAACCCAAACCGACAGTCCAATACTTCCTATACTTGTGGGTAACGCCACCACCCAATTTCTTTGTTTGAAGTGTTTCACTATGGCGTTATTTCTCAATATCTTCGTGATTTGATTTGTCTTCAACTTCAACTTATCTTCATGATTTTCTTCACTATGTTGATTTGGTTGTCGTCGATATATATATATATATATATATATATATATATATATATATATATATATATATATATATATATAGTTCTGTCCTCTACAAAGATTCACTTATAGCTATGTCTTCAAGTTGAATCTTTTGAACTAAGTGAATGTGATCGGACCCTAATCTCTATGCTTTCTATCTCAAACTCTATCTCGTCCAAATCATATGCATTCTATTGAAACTGTTGAATGTCTTCTCTCAAGGCCCTGTCGCCAGAAGACACAGAGACAAACTTTAAGTCTGTTTTAAATGATTCATCCTTACTATTGAATTCCGGAGAAGCCGGAATGACCATCCGACAAACCTGGCGAGCGTGGGAACGTGGGACAACTCAAAGCATGTTGCATGCTTGCCACGTGCCCTTCAGATGTGAACCGCCAGGGGCACCTTCGTAATTGCGCACGGCCGCACACCTCGTTATAAATACCTGTCCCCTGCGGTAAAGAAAATTTTTTCCACCTCTCCACCTCATCAAAACCCTAGCGCCACCGCTTAGCTCGACGACGCCGGGCGACGGCTTTAGCTGCCGCGACCTCTCCGACGCTGTCTTCACGCCGGCCGCGAACATCTTCATCTCCGCCGCCGCTGTAGGTGTCCTCCGTCGCCAAGTTAGGGCACGGTGGATTGAACTGCTCGGCTTCCTTTCCTCCCGTCTAAGCAGTTCTTCAAAGCGGTAAATATAACTCTATTTTTACCATCTTTTTGATCTTCAAGATTCATCCTACTTGCCAAAATTGGTTTCTGCCCATACTATGTTAGATCTATTCTTTCTACATCTTGTACTGCCTAGTATATTCACTTAAGCTTCACAACTAGTTAGATTCCTCACTTGTACTTATTCACGGATTCGCATAAATCGAACCAACTCTCAACAGATAAGGAATGTCTTCGCATCATGAGGTCAATGTCTTGAAACCGATTTATCTTCAAAATCTTCTCGAGAATGCATATGACCTCTTCCCCTTCCTCGTGATATCTAATGCTGTCATGTGTACATGTCCGTGGAGAATCCCTTGGTTCTCATAGTCCGTGATTCGCTTGTAGAATTCTTACATCATCAAACTAACTCTCCCGGCCGCCTCATGTCTGTCAAAAAACGCAAGCCCTTGAAGTTTTGAACGTGAAGCCATTCAGTTTGAAATTCATGGCTTCGAGAAATCAGTCAGAAGGGCGGCACAGCGCGCGAGGGAACCTCAAAAGATCTCGCCGATGACCTCGCAGGCTGTACAAAATGATCCCGAAGAGACTTACAATCAGCGCAAGACGCGAATCCAATGGATTCGCCGATATTGGGCTGAATAAAGGTTCTAGTACAATTTCGTCACACAGAATATGCCGAGAAGAATGCTATCGAAGCCCTTGGGTGATATTCTTCGAGGCCTTCCTCCCAAGAACATGGCTGAATTCCATCGCACAAGGTTTCTATCCTTGTATGGTCCGTGGACCTCACCGAGAATGCCGAATTCGACGCCTTTGCTCGTGTCATGATGACAATCTCTTCAAGCGCAACTTCCAAAGATGCAAAGACTTCGCAAGGAAAACAAGAAGACATTGGGATTAGACTTCAACCCTGGTCCTCTCGCTTCCCCGTGGCCGACGGCTCACGTGATGTCAACCCAATGTCATCGGTCCCTTTCAAACCTTGATGGCCTCATCACCTATATCCTGGTCCAAGGTGCCAAAGTGGATCACTCGATGATGATGCTGAGTCCGATGAAGCCCCAGCCCAGCCTCCCGCCTCCTGCTCCAAAGCCACGTGCTTAAGAAAGTCAAGGCTCCAAAGTCACCGCTCCTCAAAAGCTTCACGTGAAGCCACCGCCATCGCACCTCCCGGCCGCTGCACGCTCAAGACAAACCTCAGATTCCAAGAAGACGGAGAAGAGAAAGAAAATTGTCAAGAACACCGAATCGACATCGACCCTCACCGCTATTCTCGCGTGAAGAGCACATTGATCTCGTCAAGTGATGACGATCTTGCGATGATGCTCTTGAGCAACTTATCAAGAGCAAAGAAGAAGCAGTAAATCTTCAACAACTTGCCTCTCTTTGATGTGGCAATCATCCATCACTTCATTGATGAGTGGTTTGATACCCCAAACATCAGCTTTGAAGATCTGCAACTTCCAATTGGCCTCGCCTTCCTTCAATGGCGCCATTGCTTCGAGCTAGCTCTAGCTCAGCACATTGTTGAACTCAAGCACAAGATTGACTATGAGAAGGCTCTGCCAAGAAGCATATGGCTGCACTTAGCGCAAGACGTCAAAACTTCAAGGTCATGCTTCACGACCTCAAGGAAGCCTTTGTCAAGAAGCGTGAAGAAGCCAGAGGCTCTCGTGAGCGCATGAAGGCTCCGGGCCGACAAGTGCGGCTTGCCTACAATGAGGCTGGGAAGCGCAAGGTTTTGGCCGCCCCGCATCGACCCCAGGATGGCTGCAAAGAAAAAGAAGTCTTCAACTGACCAAGCTGCACCTTCAAGGCAGGAAGATCCCCGCATAGTCTTCCCAAGCAGCATGAATGGCTCGAAGCCAAAGGGCTGGTCAACCGCTTCTGAACAGAAGAAGACGAGGGCTGCCGAGGCTGAAGCCAGAAAAAGGAAAAATCCTGACGCCTCTGATGCTGCTCCCTCCAAGAAGAATCTTAAGACCAAGAAGAATCGGGCTGCTCCCACAGAGCCCTTGGTTGTTGAACCCATTTCGTGGTTCGCCCCGCCTCTGCAACCCAAGAACTGTGATGACTATTCATGAGCCTGCTTCCACAGAGGCTCCTAAGTCAAGAGATTCCAGCAGTTGATCCCATCATCGCCAAGACATTGGTCACCATGACAATGTTGAAGATGATGAAGTTCTTCCTCAAATCGAGTACAATGTGGTATCATCGCCTGTTCGTATGAACAGCGAACTCATTAGCATTGGTCGTCCTCTGACGCCAATTGCTCAGGATGCTTCATGGGCTGATCGCCCACAACAACAAGACTCCCCCAGTACTCCCCAACAACAAGTCACTCCCCAACAACAACAGCAAGAAGAAGAGGAAGACTTTGAGGCCCAGGCAACCCCATCTCCAAAGGCGTCGCCAGCGTTTCGCAGGCTTCGCAAAGGTCAAAGGCCTCAAGTATCTCTTTCGAGTGTTCCAGAAGGAGAAGTGCACCCCCAACCTGTTGCACGACAAGTGTTTTCGTGGCCACCCAACCGTGAATGTCTCCAGTCCGGCTAAAGCTGCTGATGACAACCGCTGCATCACCGCAGACACCCAAGAAGAAGAAGAACGGTTCCTACACCCCTAGTAATTGGAGAAATTATCCCGATATCAACGCAAAAGGTTCACCCTCCAGCCTCCTCAAGTGGAGGTTGAAAACATTGAGGCTGCCACCTCCAACACCAATGAAGCCAATGACGTGGTCATGGCTGAAGCAAATGTGGAGCCTGCAGCAACAGCTCCTGGCCAATGAAGGAACTGTGCCTAAAGCCAATGAGGCAATCTGCCCCAAGCATCTCGCCGAGCAGCCCAAGCCTCGCTTGTTGCCACTGCCCAGCCCGCCACCAAGGCCCTACACAATTGAGCAACCATACAACTATGGTGAGCTAGTCACAGAAGATGGCCTGCTCGTCCCTCCGCCTCATGCCTCTCGGGTCCTCGGCCTCGACTATCATATTGAGCATAGGCCTCAGTCCGTAAGCCGGGCCAAGACTCCTAAGGTTTCTGTGCACCGCCACCTCAACAGTTCTTTCAATGCAAATGGCTTCAAAGCCCACAATACTTTCTTTGACAAAGGTAAAGAACCCATACACAAGGCCAAGGATATCATCCGACCATTTCTCGAGCTATCCGCAACGGCTATTACTCCTGTGTTCTCAGATGATCAAGGCCGATTTTCCTCATATGCGCCGACACCGCCATTACGCGACTGCCGTGCTTAGAAGAAGCACTTGATTGCTTTCGTGATGCAGGTCTCGCTTGGTTTCGTAATGCATAAAGAGCACCGGAATGAAGAACTTGTGCTTCAATTCTATGCTACCCTCCACATCCGCTGCTACAACAGTAGATACGAAGACATGGGTTCTCGAGTGGATGACTGAAATGTTCATCATGAAGCCAAAGCTCTTGACACCATTGAGCTCACAGCCTACCCTCCCGGAGAGCTGTTTGAACCTCGATGTCAACTCCACCGCGATGCCTTGAGAGCATATTTCATAAGCCGTAACCCGACATGAGTCGATGCTAGCATGATGAAGCCATTTCCACATGACGCTGAATACCCTCAAGACTTCTTTGTTGATGACCTTGAGTATCCGCCGCACAATATATCACATCATCAAAGCGAACTCTATGGCCTATCAAAGGCATTCATCGTCCTGCAAAGCTAGAAGGAGCAATGAAGACATTGGTCTTTTATATCCTCAATGGCATCAGCTTCAACACGCAAGAATTCTTCATTCGACAACTGGCTGCATCTGGATCTGATCTGTTTGGTCTCAAGTTCTATGCTCCATGGGTCATGCGCCTCATCAAAATGCACTCGCTATCAACTATCAACCCTCCGCCGCAATCATCTGATTTTTCTACCAGAGGTTAATATGTCTCATAGCCATATACCATGAGCCCGCCAAAACGCCACTAAGTCTTCGTAATGCAGATCACCATAGCTTCTTCTCAACCCATGGAAGGCCCCAGCAATATCTCGTGGTCTATCCCTCGATGGGAACACACGCCTGCTTCATCGCGGCGCGGATCAAGCCACCGAGAGCACAATTGGCCAAAGGCTTCGAAGCGCCTCGAGTCCTCAATGAACTTCTGTGGCGCTGCATCAAAAGCAAGATAAGCATCACTCGCCTGCTGCCGCCAATGCAAAGCCTCTTGTGGACGCCAATCGATTCAAACCTTGCCACCAAGAATGTTTTTGTCACTCATGAGACCTGTCGGCGATCATGGAAGAGTTTGACTCGCTCAAAGGTCAAGCAGATCTTCAAGACGATGGCTTCACCGAACGCTTAAGTTTGACTCCACCTCCACGGAATGCAGTCTACGATTAACTCCATCACTCAAGACTCGACTATTCTTCCTCCGCTGTAACCGCCAATGCCAGAGTGATCGGTGATGAAGATGATGTTACTTCACCGCCTCTACTTCGCAGACGAATCGACACCGCACCAAGCTCGCTCGCACCGCCAACCAACAACGATAACCCTGCCGCATCATCTACTCAAGAGGACGAGTAGGTGCTCTATGTCTTCAAACCTTTTGGTCCTTATCGACAAAAGGGGAGAAGCATATGAGTAGATGCTCTCCGCCTTCGCGCTTGCTCCCCTTTGCACCAAAGGGAAAGGAGGACGCTGACGGGCCGGGCGCCTGACTGCACCCCTTGGTCGCTATGGCTTATGCCATGGGCACCTCCCGAGGTACCCCGCTTGAACTTCCACCTCCTCATGAGCCAGCCTCGACGAGGCCAGGCTCGAGGAAGCCTCGTCAGTCTCGCCTGCAAGGCATGGCCCATTGCGAGGGTCTTGAGCTTATGCTGATGAAGATGGGCTGTCCCGTCCTCCTTGAGCCACGCCAGCAGCCGCAGACAGTAAGTCTGGGACCCTGCTCCGTAACGACAAGGACCACCCTGAACGCACGACCGCGGTCGGGTATTTGCCATTGTTGGTCTCACCAATGATACACAACCTCAAGGTGAACACGATGTTGGTTGACGGCGGGGCCGGCCTGAACTTGATCTCGCCCGTGTGATCAAAAGGCTGCAAATTTCTGATGAAGACCTCGAGGAAACAGGCACATTTCAAGGGGTCAATCCGTGGAGGAGCCAGCCGAAGGCCAAGGTCACACTGCCCGTGACATTTGGAGGAGAGTTGAACTACACGACCGAGAGGATCATCTTCGACGTGGCCGAGATCCCCTTGCCCTACAACAGGATCCTCGGCCGCCCGGCACTAGCCAAGTTTATGGCAGCATCACCTATGCCTACAACATGCTAAAGATGCCCGGGCCGTTGACCACCATCTCCGTCCCCTCCGACAAGAAGGACGCACTGATTTGCGCCGACCAACTCTACCTGGAAGCAATTGCAGCAACTACCGACAAGGCACCTGCTCCTGCCGCTGAAGGCCTGGAAGGGAAGAAGAAGCTCAGAAGACCTTCTCGACCCACTCCGCAAGAAGCGAACTTCCTTGTGCCGTGCTACAAATGAGGATGTGCTAGAGAGCTCTACCGCAAGAGCAAGAAATCCAGAGCCGAGCCGCCAGAGATCAAGAAAGTGTCTCTGCCGAGAGGATGGCACGGAGGGGCCTCACCATAAGCTCCACCTCGACAAAGAATAGGAAGGCGCATTACCTCATCATGCATGCATCGTCGACGGTTTTGCGTGGCAAGCATCCGACATCCCCTGGTGTTCCTGTGGAGGTGATTGAGCACCACCTACCCATCTGCCCTCATGCGCGCTGGCCGCTGTAAGGTCGAAAAGGTGCCTGAGAGGCAGGAGTTCATCACAGAGGAGATCGGGAAGTTGGAAGCTTACAGGTTTGGTGAGAGGAGTGCTTCACCCGACGCGGCATGCTAATCCGTAGTGGTGCACAAGGCAAATGGAAGTGGACGCTGTGTATTGACTACACATGATATCAATAAAGCTTTGTCCCAAGGACCTCCGTCCCCTGTTGCCGCAAGATCGACTGTGATTGTCGACTCCACGGCCGGGTGTGATCTGTTGTCATTCCTGGACGCCTACTCGGGCTACCACCAAATCTTCATGACAAGAGAAGATGAAGAGAAGACAACATTCATCACCCCATGTGGTACGCATTGCTTTTTGCGGATGCCTTTCGGGTTGAAGAGTGCTGGATCAACATTTGCAAGAGCAGTCCAAATCGGTTTTCAACCGCATCTCCATAGAAATATGGAAGCATACATGGATGACATAGTGGTCAAAACCAAAGACAGGCAACTCTTGTGCAAGATCCGAAGAGACATTTGCCAACCTGCGCAAGATCAACCTCGTCGAACCCCGAGAAGTGTGTCTTCTGCTCCGTCCGCAAGCTTCTCGGTTCTTTTGTGTTGCAGCTGGATCGAGGCAAACCTAGACAAAATCAAGGCTATTGAGCAGATTGAGGCGCCCAAGCAGATCAAGGATGTGTGTCGACTCACCGGCTGCGTCGCCGCCATGAGCTGATTCATCTCCAAGTCCGCCGAGCGCGCCCTTCCTTTCTTCAAAATCTTGAAAAAGGCAGGCCCAATGGAGTGGACCCCAGAAGCCGAGGCAGCATTGCAAGATCTGAAGGAATACCTTTAATCCATGCCAATACTGGTTTCGCCTAAACCACAAGAGTTGTTGTTGTTAGATCTCAAGTGGCGATTTAATCAAGTGGTCAGCGCAGACCGGTGGCATAGAGGGAGGTCGATGAGGAGGCACTGACGGCGGCAGAACCAATGGATGGCAAGCCAAAGATTCCCTAAGAGGTCCTCGGTGCCGGGTAAGGCGAGGCCCCGGCAGAAGTTTGATGCCACCTGTGGCAAAGGCTGCAAGCAATGAAAGGAGGTGGTGCAAGAAGAAGATGATGCAGACCCAGTTTACTTTGTTAGATCCTCTTGCAGGAGCTAGGTCGAGGTACTCCTGTGCAGAAATTGCTCTTCGTCTCCTTATGGCCTCGAGGAAGCTGGCACATACTTCCAAGCCCACGAGATCACTGTTGTCACCCGCCTCCCGTTGCAATGGATACTGCATAACTCACATGCAACCGGAAGGATTGTGGAATGGGCCTTGGAGTTATCAAGTTTCGGTTTGAATTGTGAAAGTACCTCGACAATCCAGAGCAGTAGTCTTGGCGGAGTTCATTGCAGAATGGACCTCAATGCTTGACGAAGAAATCTAGGAGACCACTCTCCCTGCAAGGAGGCAGCCATCACATCGATCATGTACTTTGATGGGCTTTCGCTGCAAGGCGCAGGTGCTGGTGTGCGCGTCGTCGACCCACCGGAGAGCACCTCAAGTACATGATCCATGCACTTTCCGTGGAGATGTCCACCAACAACACCGCTGAGTACGAGGGATTGCTCACGGTCTCGTGATCGCGATGTACTGGGTTAAGAAGCTCATCGTCAGGTGACTCGTGAGCTTTGTTGTTAGGCAGGTCAACAAGGATTACCAGAGCCCATTGATGGAGGCTTACGAGATGAGGTGAGGAAGTCGAGGAACCTTTGACGGTATCCAAGCGGAGCACGCCCCGTCAGAAGGTGTTGCATTCAACCCAACGGCGGAACCAGGTACCATTTTGCTCGTTAATCTAACCATCCGCCGAACCGCTAACGGGCGTAATGTTTGGAGGAAGTCAGTCCGGCAAGTACTTTCCTACCGAGGTAACGCCGGATTCGATGCGCCAGTGTCCGCCATTATTCGTCGTTGTTGCTATGTCATTTGCTTGCGGTTTCACTTTGTCATGTCATCATGCGATTTCATTTTGCATACATGTTCGCCTCATGCATCCGAGCATTTTCCCGTTGTCTGCTTTTGCAATCCGCACTCCTATGTCTCCCGGCGCCTTTTACCTCTTTTCGTAAAGGCGGTATTAAACG